>JAQZBX010019138.1:0-34027 GCA_029593785.1 Cabassous unicinctus
GCAAAGGCAATGAGGGAGGAAGTGTGAAACCAGAACCAGGTCTGCCCTTCGGGAAGCCCAGGAGGGGGCTAGGCTTAGTGGGATCAGGACCAACAAGCATAAGTTCTTTCCAGGAGGAGGGACAGGGGAGGCAGGGAAGGGGCCTCCTGCCAGGGTTGTGGGCTTCCTCTCTCATCTCACCTCCCCAGCTTCAAGTTTCTGGCTCCTTTCCTAGCTCTGAAAATCACATTATTTTTAGAGAAAATGCCCATCAGACATGTGCATAGCCTACACTGTCACTGAGGAAGAGGGAAGAGGCCAGGCCTTTCCCTTTTGCCATTTTTCTGTGTCCTGGAGGTCCCAGCATGGCCCACAGTGCCTTTCCTCATATGACTCGGAAAAGACCTGAGGGAGATGACTTAACAAAGAATTTAATGTGATTCAGCAGGAAATAAAGAGAAGTTATACAGGTTAAAATATTGAAGAGATGAATAATTTCTAATATTGACTCCGTGATGGTGATGCATATCAGGGAATAAAATGAATACCTTTGAATTCTACACTTGAAATATTTGACCTTTAGGTATAACTCAACAAAACTGGTTAAAAAGGAAGATCAAGTATTGCCTGGAGGAAAGGGAAGGGGATGGAGAAATGAATTATAGAGGTACAAGGGAAAAATTAGGGGCATTCACTATCCAGTTTGTAGTAATGGTTATATACTGCATTATTGTGTTTTTTATTTCAATAAATTACTAGAAGAGGAATAGATTTTAAATAATTTTATATTCTAGTTTAGTTCTAACAAAGAGAAGGGTTCATTAGTACATGAACACTCTTGAACTTCTGGTGTTCTCAGGGTTAATTCCAACATCCTGGAGTTAGCTTGAGCCATTTACCTGAAGTGTCTATGTGTCACTGACCCTGGTCAAAGTGTGGACAATTTCCCCCCCAAAATTTCTGAAAATTATGGCTACATGGTTTATTAATCAATCATTTTCTATTATCTGGTGATGTTTTACCCAAAATTTTCTTTGCATTCTCTATATTTTCCCTATTTATTACCTCTTAAACACAGTTATTCTCTTTTTCTTGCAAAGTATCCTATAGTCTATGACACTACATTTTCAGCACCTAAATTTGATACTGAGCCCCTGGGAAGGAATGTATTTTATCCAACACTCTACTTCCAGAACCAAGCATGTTGCACTCTGCTGTTGTACAAACCAAAGTTATTTTGTAAAGATTGGTTCTGAAAATGAAGGCATACCCAGGTTATATTTCCATGTAAATAATTCCCAAAAGGCTTGAAGAAGGTAAAGATTTGAAATTGAAGTAACACAATGCAAGACAGACTAAATATTGTTGACACAATCCCAGCATTCAAATAAAATGGTATGCATTTAAACAGAAACATTTTTTCTTTACACTTTCTTCAAGGTAATAATATGGAATACCTTGGTGGAACTAGTGACAAAATGACTGCACAACAAAATGGCTTTGTTTATGTATTATCACTGATGATTGCCGCAAAACTTCTTCATCCTGGTAGCATTATTGCTGTTTCAAATCTTATAAAACATTAGCCATTATGATAAATATTTACACATTTTTTCTTAAGAAAGTTGGTTTGATATCACATAGTCATTTTTCCATTGCTTTAGTGATATTTTTCACACACTTAAACTTCCTAATGCTACAATTTTAATAATGAAGGTATCCTTTAATGGAGAGATAGCTATTCTAAGGAATTTTCAGGTGTTAGGCAACCTAATCATGGTCAGTACTCAGTGGAGGACAGCAGAGTTAGTCCTGTGGAACAAGGAGGATTTAAAGCATGAAGATCAGCTCAGAAAATTATTTCTGTCCAACTGACTTCTAGGAAATCTCTGGTGAATTATTTCCATTGAGGGGCAATAAACCATTGAGCAAATAGATACAGTCTGGAGAGCTGAATTAAATGGCACTTAGGCTGGTTCAAGGGACTTTTTGATGAGAAACATCCTATCCATGTCTCATTTCTCAATTAGAAAGTAAAAGATATACTGAATACTGAAGGAGCAGCACCATTCAGGTTCACCTTGAAGGAGCTTGTCTCCCTGGCACTTCCTTTGCTGGCACATCTTGGATGAAAACATGATTCCTATCTCAAAGAACAGACCCATGTTTTTAGATTTCTCTTGAAATCACTGCTTCTCCCTCTCTCTACCAGGAATTTCTGGACCTGTGATTGTCAATGACTTTCCAGTGGAGGGCATGGATTTAGCCAATGGTGTGACCCTGGTCTCAGCTTGTAGGTCTTCCTAATAGACCTTAACTCTATGGGTAGCTTTGATTACACAGCACTCCACAGCTTAATATCTATTCCCATGGTAACCCTGTGAATCAGCATGTCCTCCAAGGCACACTTTCCAGTCCTGCCAGCTTCTCACAATGCCCTGTGATTTGTCTTCCTCCCCAAGGTAATTCTGTACACCATGCTCTTCCACCATTAACAGAATGCATTTCTCATTCTAGAAACCACTTCCATGATCAAGAACCTTCATATATCCTTCAAGTCTTTACTGAGATTCTGGTCCAATTCCTCCAAAAAAATTATGTTCTCATGCCCCAAGCAAGAGACGGAATTGGTAAAATTCATTGTTTCATGCTGAGGCAATTATAAAATATTTATCCAATAGCCCCATGGTCACTAATGTAAGTTCCTGTCTCACCCCATGCATCTATGCCCCTCTGTCACTCTCCTATCTCACAGCCTTCTTTCCCAGGCTTGTATGATTATCACATGGCTGCAGATATTGTCCTTAATTCCCAAACTCTGCCATCAAAGTGGGAGACTTCAGTTTCCCATGATATCTGTCCTATATCTTTTTCCTTTTAATTCAATTAATTAATGTTGAATAATCACTTTGCAATATTCTGCATTCAAGTTCATCAATTATAGGTACTGCTATGATGTATTCAACTTTCAAGCTCAGAACATATTTTTATTGTTATTCCCTCTGTGTGAACATACATATACATGTATGTTATAAAATTGTATATATTATAAAATTGTATATGTATAATGTGGGCTTTTTTCTACTCCTGAATATGCCTGAAAGTGTGAATAGAACATACATTTATTGTCTCTGTAAAGGTATTTATCTTAGCTCAAGTCTGAGAATTCCCAGACCAACTGTGACCACCCACCATCATGTAGAGGTCCATGCTCATGGAAAGGAGGAAATGGTTAATCCTGGCATGAACATAGGTGCATCATCTAGGGACCTTGTTTTCTTCCCTCTGTCTCATGTGGCATCAAGAAACGGGCCCATGCACTTACTTAAAAACCCTTATATATTATGATTCTACTCAAAGGCCATTTAATTTATGTCATGCTTGTTACACACACACACACATTCATGCAGGTCTTCAAAAATGTATAATAGATATAAAAGATAAAAATAACAGAAAAATGTATGATTTTTTTCATCCAAAATACATTCATGATACCATTTATATTTAATTTAGGCATTTCTTCTAATATTTAAAGCATGTATGGATCATTCATTAGCATATTATTTTTCCCTAAAATAGTCAAAGTTTTAAATATAAATACAACACCAAACTAGCTTTCATAGTGTACTGTGGTGCAGGTACACCAGCAAAAAGATGGTGTCACACTCCTTGTTCATGCTGCACAGCCACAGGTTTCTGAAGGCTGAGCTTAACTGACAGTCCTCACAGAGAGGCCAGACCTGCTCAGAGTTGTATGTGTGTGTGTGAAGTCCAGCATGCCTCCAGCTGCCTGCACCTTGCCCTGCTTGCCTGTGGGAAATGGCTTTTTCACCAGTGTGACTTGTGCTTGAGGAATGAGAGTTCCTCTTACCGGTAGTGAAGGCCCAAGTACACTTTAGGGACAAGCATAAAGACAGGAACACCTTCCAGAACAGGCTTTTAGACTGCTGGACATTCCGAATCCAGCTTCCTGGGGAGAGGCTGAGATATAAAGTAGATGGACAATGCTGCTAACACCATCCAAGTGTCCCAGCCCTCCTCCCAAGCAATGCTTAGCTTATAGTATATTTCTGCCCACTCCCTGGTTTATACTGTCGTTTTTACCCCAGTTTTCCCTCCCTAAGGTACATTGATTTTCCACCAGTGTCCTCATCTTATTTTTGAGTCTTTCACCTGCTTTTATTTCTCAGTGAAGAGAAGGCAAAAATTAGAGGAAATATAAAGTAACCAGGAAATGCCTAATTCAAATACCGAAGTGCTTTTTATTCTGAACCTCACCAAGGTTCTCAAGTTAAATTATTGCTGTTAACCACAGTCTATAGTTCAAATCTGTTGTCATTTTCCCAAACTTCACAATCCCACCATCCTGCAATAGTGATGTACATCTACTCTAGCTCACAGAAGGACACTCTTGCATTTGTACCCTCAACCACAATTCTCATCCACCTCTAGGTTCACTGTCTTATTCAGTGCCTAGATTATTCTTTAGCTTTCTTTCATTTGACATTTATTTCCCAGACTATGCTTTTCAGCTATAATCCCATTTATAAACCAGCTGCTACTCACTATAATGTGTTACCATAAACTCTATCCATTTCCACACTTTTATAGTCAAATTATTTAAAACTTCTACATACATTAAGCATCAGTAGTTCTTCTCAACCCTCCTCTTATCTCCTAATAACCTTTACTGTACGTTTTAACTCCATGTGTTTGTTCTTCGCATTTAGTTCATATTAAGGAGACCATGCAATATTTGTCCTTTTGTGTCTGGCTTATGTTGTTTAGTATAATATTTTCAAGATTCATCCATGTTATCATATGTGTCCCAATTTCATTTCTTCTTACTGCAGTATAGTATTCCATCATATGTATATACCACATTTGGTTTATCCATTCATTGGTTGATGGACACTTGAGTTCTTTACATCTTTTGGCAATGGTGAATAAAACTGCTTTGAACATCAAACCCTTACTGGATATGTGGTTTCCAAATAATTTCTCCCATTGAGTGGGCTACCTTTTCACCTTCTTGATGAAGTCCATTGAGTCAGAGAAGTTTTTAAGTTTGAGGAGGTTCCATTTATCCACATTTTCTTTCATTGCCCATGCTTTCAGTGTAAGGTTTAAGAACCCACCACCTACTACCAGGTCTTGAGTATGTTTCCCTACATTTTCTTCTAGGAGCCTTATGGTACTTGCTTTTATATTTAGGTCTTTGATCCATTTTGAGTTAATTTTTGTATAAGGTGTGAGATAGGGGTGTTCATTCTTTCTTTTGGCTATAGATTTCCAGTTCTCCCACCACCCAGCTGGGTTGGTTTGACAGGTTTGTCAAAAATAACTTTGCATAGATGTGAGGGTGATACATTTTTGACATTGGTTGGTTCTCTCCTCAGTGTGGGGAGGGAGTCAGGATTACTAGGGTTAGGATAGAGTTTGGGTGGTCAAAGTTTGCCATTGGGTGCTTTCCTCAAGGCAGATCAATACAGGATTATTTGGCAAAGTCTCAGGAGAATTTAGGGTTTCATTGTCTCCACTACCATAATTATCAACACATATGTCTCCATCCCAATCCTCAAGATTCCAAAACTTTTCAATCAATGGCCTCACTTAACAGCAGATATCTTGCAAAGTTGAGATTTTAGTTTCCATTTTAACTCTGCTGTTCATACAATGATACTCTGAGTCTTGTTTTCAGAGATCTCAAATCTGTAGATTCAGGATATAAAATTTTCTTTCTCCACAAAATTCTGTTAAGATGTTAAAAACACTCTCATCAAAATTTTGCCTTTTATAAACATGGAAGCAGTCATATCATGTGATGATATGTTGCCTATCTCTATTGCCAAATCATGCCATGAATGGCCACTTGATTATTGGAAAGAGAGTCATTAGTGTCATTGAATATATTCAGAGTAGAGAGCCAATTTTAAAACTCCCAGAACCAATTTAGAAATCCAATTTTTAAGATTCAGTTTCTCAAGACACACTCCACACTTGGTACCAAGCTATATTAGGGTTCCACAGGGAAGCAGAACTTACAGAAGAAATCCTTAACTAATATAAGATTTTATATGATTTTGACCATGGGGATGTCAAGTCCTAATTTCATAAGGCAGGCTGCAAACCAGGAACTCAGATGAAGGTCTTCACTGAATTACCCAGGAGAAGCTAACTATCTTAAATAGAGATGAGGATTCTCTCTCTGAATGAGATCAGTTCTTTTAAGTCTTTCAAATGATAGGATGAGACATCACTCATTGCTTATGGCAATCTGCTCATCTGATTGTAGATATAATCTGCCATCTATGCAATCAACTCACTGATGTTTAAAGTCCAGGAAGTGCCTTTGTACTGCATTTAACCCAGTGCTTTCTTGACCAAACAACTGCATACCATTACCTGCTTGAGTTGATAAAGCCTAACCATCACATTAATTGAAAATGGGCAGAGGTAGAGACTTAAATCTTCCATCTTTTCATATGCTGGATGAGTCCTGAATCTCAGAAGAGGTGCAAGAACACCTACTCTCCAGTTCATTGGATTTGCCCAGGGCAAATAACAAAATGATCCCAAAAGGCAAGAAGTATCTACAACTGCAAGCAAAACATTTCCTTCCATCTGCGCCATGAGATCTAAGCCTCCTCACTATCTGAAGCAAAACAGCCATCACTATTTCACAGTCCTCAAGATTGAGGAATGAACAAACATAAGGGGGAATGCAACCATGGACCAGAGTAGACCTTCTATTATTCAAATAAGGGAAAACCTTTTAACACTGATTTAAAGGTACTGGTTACCAGAATTTCTTAGGGAAGGGGAGGGAAAAGTAGTTAGAAATCAGAACATTTTTAGGGCAATTGAATTGTTCTGCATTACATTGCAATGATAGTTATGGGCCATTATACATTTTGCCAATACCTGTACAATTGCATGGTAAAAAGTGTAAACTATAATGTAAACTACAGAGCATGGTAAGTAGCAATGCTTCATTACTCATCAATTTTAACAAATGTAACACACTAATGGAAGAAATTATTAATAGAGGAAATGTGAGAGGCAGACAGGTGGGGTACATTGAGTCCCCATCCCCTTGGTGGGCTGATATAAAGGATCCCTTACTTAAGGAGACACATGGAAGAGGAGAGAGCTCTATTATGTTTGATCATGGAGCCCCAGGGAGAGATGAGCCATTCATCTGATAGGCTGCAACTGAAGAGAACAGAGCAGCTGAACAGGACCAGAAAGAAATGAGCCCTATGCTAGAGACTGATACAGGAAGCCCTGAGAGACCAGGCAGAGATCTGCCCTCTTGCTTCAGCATGTGGCAAATGACTTTGCTGAGAAAACACCCTTCAGTTTGACTCTTTAGGGCCTTGTAAGTGTACCCTTTTATCCCAGATAAATATTCTTTTAGGAAGCCAACAGATTCCTGGTACTTTGCATCAGCACCCCTTTGGCTGACTAATACAGAATTTGGTACCAGAAGTGGGGTCATGCTTTTGAATTACCAAAAATGCTGGAATAGATTTATAAATCAGTAAAGGGTATTTTTGGAGGAATTTTGAGATGCTTGATAGAAAGGTCTAGATTGCTATGAAGAGACTGTTGGTAGGAATATGGATGCTAAAGAGACTTCTCATGAGGCCTTAGAATAAATGATGAAACTATTACTGGAAAGTGGAGGAAAGGTGATCTGTGTTTTAAAGTTGCAGAGAACTTAGCAAGATTGACTCCCGATGTTATATGAAAGGCAGAATTTGAAAATTACCAGCTTGGACATTTAGCCAAGGAGATTTCCAAACTAAATGTGGAAAAATGCAGCTTATAGTAAAATGTTAAATGGAAGAGATAAGCTGAGAACTGAATTTTTGGGCACAAAGAAACCAGAAACTGATTCTGGAAATTCCAAGCCTCTAGAAGTCAAGCCCTATGATGATAGTGCCCTATTTGAGGAATTAACTAAACTTGGAACTTGTAAGTCGGATTGAAAATGCAGTTATCCAGGAAAGACTTGTGGAAAGTCTTACTGTCAGTTGGCTTGGACCCCTGCTGCCTGCATGCTAACCAACAAGCTTTTTGGAAGCTCTGTATGAACAAAACCACTGTCACCTGGACTGAAAAAGACAGAAAGGGAAGAGATGGAAGGGAAAACAGCTTTAAGAGGAAATCCATGGAAGCTGAAGTCTGGAATTAAGACATCTCCTTAGGCTAAGAGAGGAAGCCCACCCATGTTTATGGAGAAGGTGAGTTTGTCCCAGCATTTGAAGAGAGTGGATAATCCACACTGCAGTTCAGGGAGAGTTTTACTGCCCCAGAGTACAGAGAGAGTGGATCACATACTCCAAGGGTTGGGGAGAGTGAGTTCCCCAACCCAGTGCTTTGACAGGGATGGGCCTGTTACACAAAGTTTAGGGAAGGACAAATCACCACCTCACTATTCTGAGGAGACTGGGCCTGTATTACAGAGATTACAGAGAATGTTGCCAACACCATGCAGTACTAAGGGGCTTGAAATTCTACCCCAGATTTTGGGTAAATTATGGCCATCACCCCAATGTTCTTGGAGGGTGTAGCCATTTGGCTGTTTGCAATTAAGAATTCCAAAAATCTATATTAGATTATGCTTGTAAATTGATCTGTTCATCTGGGCATGATTAAGTTATAATTGGGGCTTTAATTGGGCCATGTCAGTAAGGCATTGAGCCCCAACCCTTTGTGGGTGGGGGAATCAAACATAAAAGGTCAGGCAAAGGACAGAGGGAGCAGTTTTGATGTTGGAGTATTGATGCTGGAGCCCAAGGAGGTGAGCTGACAGAGGAGCTTGGTCACGAGAAACAGCTGACCTTGTGGAGGAAACATAATAGCTAAGCCTGGAGAGAAACACAGCCCCAGGAAGAGAGGAACTCAGAAGCCTGAACCCTGGCAAACATCAGCAGCTGTCTTGCTTCAACACATGGCAATGGACTTTGGTGAGGGAAGGAACTTACACTTTATGGCCTGGTAACTGTGAAATTCTACCCCCAAATAAATACCCTTTATAAAGATGAACCCATTTCTGGTATTTAGCATCAGCACCCCTTTGGTTGACTAATACAGAGGGTGAGGTCTGCAGCTTGATTGTCTCCCAGATGCTTGATGAGGGTAGGACCAATAAAATGGCCAATGGACAAGCCTGTGGAAAGAGTGGGCCCCTATAAGGCCACAGGGAAAAGAAACCATCTTCTTAAGAATAGCTCTCAGACTTTGAAATCTAATGGAGTATGCCCAGAAGGTTTTCAGGACTTTTGGGGACTAGTGATACATATCTCCCTCCCAAGTTATCCTTGTGGTACTGCAAATGCTTATCCTATGTCTGTCCCTTTGTATATAGGAAGCAGATAAATTGTTTTGTAAGTTTCAAAGATGTACACCCAGAGGGGACTTTGCCCCAAGACAAACTGTATTTCTATCACTGTGATGTGGTTTTGTACTTAGCAGTGCTAACTGAAAGGACTTACAGTTTTTTGAATATTGTAATGCATTTTTGGGATTCAGAGGGCAAGCTCTGTCATGTTTAATCCTGGGGCCCTGGGATTGTTATACACCTCCCTGAAGGCATGTGATTCCTATGGCTGTTTTGAAGAGGATAAATTTGGGAATCAAAACAACACATATTTTCATCCCTTACAATTCTGGTATCAAGTCTGAAATAAGATTCACTGAGCCAAAATCATGGTACTGACAGAAATGTATCCCCTCTAGACATTCTAGGAGAGGATCTGTTTCTTTTTCCGTTTATGGAGTAAGATTTCTTGAATTCTCTCATTCATGGCCTCTTAACCCATGTTGAAAAACCATTGTATAACATTCTACTTCAGCACCAATATTGCTTTGTTATTACTCTGCAACCTACTATCCCTCTCTTCCTCATATAAGGACACTTGTCATTAGGTATAGGGCCCACTGAAAAATCCAGGGATTCTCATCTCAAAATATTTAGTTTAATCACATCTTCAAAGGCCCTCATGTCATATAAGCCACCATTCATAAATTTCTTGTTTAATGGTCTAGTTATCGTTTAGGCTACTTATTTAGCCTAATATATTGCCTCTGTGGACCAATTCCTCAGGTGTTACCTTCTCAGTGAGCTTGTTATTTCTAGTGTACAGTAAATATATGTGTGTCATTGTGTGTGTGTTTGTGTTTGATGTTTAAATCATTTTTCATAAGCACATATGTGATCCATCTGGGCCTCCCACAATATATATATGGCTGTTCCTTATTTATGTTTGTCATCTGGAAGTGTATAATTGAGAACTTATGCAAACAGCACATTCTGAAGCAGAAGACCTCTGTTAGTCTGGTGCATGCATATTGCAGGTAGATATCCTTGTGAGGCCATGGGGAACAATCTCCCTCCTGAGCTTCCCCATAGCTTAGAAGAAAGCTCCTCTCATATGCAGATGAGAACCCAAGCTTCCAGGGGAATCACAGCCCCAGAATGGGAAAGTTTAGGCTCCTCTTCTCTGTGAACTGGGTGTGTGCTCAGGGAGATCATCTCATGGACTTGGAAACCTTGGGGTTCTTACTTTTCTTGATGGTAGCAATACTCTGTGTCTTAAGGATTGGTGGGAAAGGAGATGAATGGTGAGGATTGAACTCACTTACTGTGGTTGATCTCAGCTCTGCTATCTCAGGTACAGCAGGAGGTGTCCAGCCCAGGCCAGGTGAATTCCTCAAAGAACCTTTTGTTCATCTGAAATTTTGGCAGATTCTTCATCAAAGCCCATGGTTCCAGCTGAATCTGGATCCATCAGTCCTCAGAGTAACATCACAGTGGATGAGGGACATTGTATTCAGTTGCACTGCATACTCCAACCCTTTCTACCAGAGCAGAACATCCATTCCAGAGATATGCCCAAGAACCAGTTCCTGTTTCAGGTGAGCTCCATGACTGCCTTGGAAAGGGTAGTGTATCACTGTTTAAGAATCACTGTGAGAGAAAGGTAGTGGGATTCCAAGCACAAATGTCCACCTGCAGTTGACACAATGGGGCTGACCTGTAGGTGGAGTGAAGGATCCATGAATCACTGAAACCCATCTGATGAACCAGTGCAGAGAGAGCTTGAGTAGGAGCTTCTTGAAGTAGACTGGTATTTCCTATTCTTACAGAGAAAGCATCTGACAAATACACTATTCTTTTCTAATATGTACAAATGTGTTTCCAGATGCTAATCTAAGTATGTGTGATGATGTGTGTGATATTTTGTGTCAATGTGTACATCATGCATGTTATTGTATGGACATTTGCATGTGTTCATATGTTTGCATTAGCATGTGGGTAGATATGTCTGTTACTTTGTGGGTGCTAGTGTGTGTGTCAGTGTGTGCATTTCTGTTTATTACTGTGTGAACAAGTGTATATTAATTTGGGTGTAATAGCATACATGAATCTTACTATATGTATTAGGTTGTGGTTGTTCCTGTATGTGTTTGAGTGTGGCTTAGTGTGTGATTGTTTTGGTGTTTATGACAGCAAGGCTATGTTATTTTGTGGACATTATGTGTTTATCTCTGTGTACATTGGTAATTGTGTATTAGGGTCTTTTATCCCATTTGTAATTGGATGATTTTATTTAAGAACAGGATCTTATGTTTCTTCATAATAACAGTTCCTAAATATTCAACAAAAACTCAGATGCTGCACAAGTATGCCTAAAAAACTCTAAGTTATAATCTGATGCCATCTCAATGGAGTTTCAAAATTTTGCCCCTAGGATGAGTACTTCTGGCTTTCACCTTGGCTCCATGGACCCAAATTCCTCCTGTATCTTGCCCTGGCCTCAGTCTTCCTGATCTCCCCTTGCACTAATCCAATCCTGGAACCTGGACTCCATGTTGCTGACTCACCCTGCACCTGCCTTGGCTCTAGAGGCTGGGCTCCATGGTTCCAAACTCTTCCTCCACCTGTCCAGTTCCTGTCCTTGGCATTCAGTAGTGCTGAGCTCCCCTGCACTAATCACTGGTGCTGGCTCTGGTCTCAGTGGTCCAGAACTCTCCCTCCACCTGACCCTAGTTCACATCCCTGAAATCAATGATCTTGAGCTCTCCTTGTACCTGCCCTGTACCTACATCTTGGTTCAGTGGTTTTGACCCTCCCCTCACTTTCCCTTTGACCTGGTCTCTGAGTTGCATTTTCTTGACTTGCTCCTGCAAACACCCTGGTCCTGAACGCTGGACTTGGTATTACTGAGAGCCCCTTTCAGTCAGTCCTGCTGGTCCTATAGAGCTGTAGGTCTGAGCCCCCACATTTTTCTCTCTAGTGTGGGTCCAAACAGCATATCTTCTTTGGTTTTGAGCATACAGGTTGATGGATGTAGGTGGCAGCTGGGACCATCCTTGGCAGACATCCTAGACATGCATGGCTGAGCTACAATTGTGGTCAGTATGTAGCTAGCCAGCATCTGCAGCCCTTTGCTAGGCTCCTCTGGTTCAAACAAAGCCCTCAGTCATCAAAGCTGCTCACTTTGCCCTCAGCTGCTGGGCCCTCCAGGTGTCCACAGGGCCACTGATTACTGGAAAGAAGAGCTCTGCACTGGGACAGAATGAGAAACACAGACACTAAGGGAATACTTCAGATGACAAAAGCCAACCTCTCCTGCCTTTGCACATAATTCTGGAACTGTGGAGGATAAGCACCCTCTGGAGGCCACTCTGCAGGGGAGATTTGAATCTAGGCTCATACTACCTCTCTTCACCTTGTCTCTCTCAACAATAAAAGGCCATATCCTCAGCTCTCAGACTCTCCAATTGCAGACACAGTATGTTCTAGGCACTTTCCTTTGACATGATGGACTTGCCCTTCTTAGAGTCTGCAGAGTGTATCTTCATTCCATCACTTCAGACCCCTTGAGGGATTCTGTTGGAAACAGCCCATCTTGTAGTTACTGAAGGTCAATCAATAGGATGTCCAAGAGAGTCTCAGAGACCCCCAGGCATTACCCAAGTCACCCACAGACTCCACCATCCGCACCCCACATTGAACATCTTCAGAAAACTGTCACACAATGTCAATCTTCCTCTCACTTATATGCACTCACATAGTCAATGTATTTATTTTTATCCAGAAAATTTATTTTAAACTTGCCATATTATAAACCCAGCTAAGCACAAACTCCAGGGTGAATCCTCTCTTTTCAGTTCCCATCAATGAATGTGAACATCTCAGAATCTCAGGGCTGGGGCTCCTCTAACAGACTTTCAGGGTCAGGGCTGGGCTGGTTTTAATCAGCTGGGGTAGGGGCCCAGATGTCATTTCTTTCTACCATGCAGCAATGTTTGGGGTTGGATGCCTTCAGAGGGGACAGTGCCCAGAGCAGATATGAGTGGCCTGGTGGCATTGGCAGCGGTAACATTCAGGAAAATGTGATTTCTTATTATATGGTTGTGCTGAACTAAAACTCTTACCAATCATTTGATTTCATTTTTACAAAAGCACACTAAACATGGAAATAAGTATCAATATTACCTCCACTACACAGATGTAAAATACAAAAAGAATAAAAGAGTAGTTGAGTGACATGCCTATGAACACATATCTAGTAAAGTAAGCCCATATCTAGACCACTTGACCAAAACTCCTCCCTGAACCAGCTCCAGGACAGAATGTGACAAACTTAGTGAGGTCTACATCCTCCACAGCTGTCTTCCTGTAGTGAGAACCAATTGTGTTGTGGCTGCATTCTAGTGTTTACCTGAATAATGTGGAGAGGACCTGGAGTTTCTGACACATCATGGGTCCTTATTTATATCTCCATATCACCTTCCTTACCAATATATCTACTTTTTAAAACAGATTATTGAGGGATAATTGATATTTGATTAACAGCATATATTTAAATTTTTAAAATCTTTATCTACTTTTATATGCATACTCTCATGCCACCACCATCATAATCAAGAAAGTGTGCAAATCCAACAACTCTACAAGTCTTCTTTTCTTCTTTTGTAATTCCTCCTTCCTACCTCTTCCAAACACCCTCTGTGTCTCCAGGTAAGAACTGATTTTTAAAATTTACATTGGATTACTATGCATCTTCCAGAATTTATATAAATTGAATCAAAATGTATGTGCCCTTATTTCTTTACTTTCTTCACTCAGTATAATTTTGGTAATCCATCCATATTGTTGTGAATCCCAGGCTCTCATTATTCTAATGCTGAGTAGTATTCCTAGTATTCCAATGTAGGCATATACCACAATGCATTTATTTACTCACATGCTGATATATATTAGGACTGTTTCTGGTTTCTAGGTGTTAGAAAGAAGTCTGATACTCAGAAATGGGGCCTATATTGTTCATACAACAAAAGCAAGAACAAAACCTGGACAAACTGCAATTCAACACATCAGGTAAATGAAGTCACTGGACAAACAACAGACTTGTAAGCTGGAGAGAGGCAGATGCCTGCAGGGAGAAACAGGACCCAAACCTTAGCTCACCTGGGGGAGAAGCCTACAGATGGTGAATTACTTTACTAAAAGGTCAAACAAGAATATGCAATCAATTTCCTTAGACAGGGTATGGTCAAGGCATGAGTGTGGAGTTGTCAATGGCCACATGTATAGATGGATTCCTAGTTTTGCAGAGTTTTCCTCCAGAGGTATGGAGTATCCACAAAAGGGCCCCCACCTTCCTGTGGTGGTGCTGCCTGGGGTAGAAGAACAGCAGCCACTGCTAAAATGCACTGACAGCAACCTCTCCTAGCTCCACTACAGATGAAATAATTAATCAGAAAGGGGAAACCATCAGAATCTGTATCCAACAGGTGAACCTATAGAAATAGGGAAAGGAATAAATTCTACCACCAAAATGCTCTAAGCACCACCTCTCTCTTCCCTCAGGAATAGAAGCCTTTCTCCAGGGAAGGGACCAAAATGAGTCACAAAAGACACTGGTAAAAGGAAAACCATTCCAATTGCTGGAAGGAAGACATGGAAAAACTACACTCTACCCTCAGGAACAGGAATCCATAGTAATCCCAAAACTGCCTCTGACTAGGAGGGACAGGGACACATGGACAGTCACACCCTGACCCAGATTCACAAGTCCTGCCTTAGAGTAAGGCTCAGTGAGAAGGTCAGAGAATGCACCCTTAGGCCCAACCTCCTCCACCACATGACAGCCATCAAATAAACACAAGGGTGATTTTTATCTGGGAGAGCTGAAAGAGGGGAATTCTCTCTGCAGAGCACAAATAAAAGACCCCAAGCCAAAAAGGCAGAAACAAGCAAGGCATCAGTTGTGGAAACTAACATTTTGGTGCCCAGAGCAGAGAAAAATTCAAATCAGGTAGACCTGATGAAAGTAAACTCCAAATCAGCTCTGATTACATGGAACTCCCACAATAAAGGCCTAGCAGAAGGTAGGGTGTGATAATATCAAAACAGAAATCAATTATAATAAAAATTAAAAGTAAAGAAAATAAATACAACATCCACTGTCTTACACAACAGGTCTAGATTTCAACAAAAATTTTAGGGTAACACAAAGAGCAGGAAAACAATTTTAATGTACAAACTATTAGAATGAGCATAGTATGTGATCCAGATCCTGTAATTAAGCTATATTTTTAAAAGTATTTAACATCATGATGGTTAATATGATGATATTCTCTTTGTATTTTTTTTTCACAAAACCCCACAAAACATGTGAAATAGGTGACAATGTTACCTCCATTTTATAGATGTCAATTTCCAAACACAAGCATGTAGAATTTTTGTGATGGGCCCAAGAGCTCAGATGTGGTGAGAGAGAGAGCTCCAGTGTCTGGGCCTGTGTTCCTCACCCTTGACATGAGTGCTTCCAGCAACAGGATGGATTGTGACATTCTGAGGTTTTCAAGAAGCATATCTCTGTAATGGCATTTTGCAGCATTCTAGTATTTACTTAAATAACATATAGATTACCAGGTTCCATGTAGCTTAATTAGTAGGAGTCCCTGATATTTCACATGTGATCACCTTTCTTTCTATTGAATCTTCTGTAAAAATACATCTATGTGCTAATTTGCAACAGCTTTATTGAAGTATAATTTACATGCAATAAACTGCATACATTTATTGTTTCCAGTTTGGTAAGTAATGACATATGTTTGTACCCATTAATCATAGCCACAATCAAGCTAGTGAACAAATCCATCAGCCTCCACAGTTTCCTCCTATAATCTTCAATTCCTTCCTCTAAAACATTTGCTCCTTATACTCAGTCAGGCATCTACTGATATTATTTTTTAGTCTTCATCTTCCAGAATTTATATAAATTGAATTATAGAATGTGTGCTCTTGTTTAGTTTCTCTCAGAATAATTGTTTGATTTTGCACCCTCTTTAATGAGTATCAAACATTCATTGATTTTGATGCTAAGTGGTTTTCCAGTGTTTAATTATAGCACAATGTGTTTATCTATTCACCTCTAGAAACTTGGAAAGTTTCCAGTTTTCAGATTTTATTAAAAAAATTATTGCTACGCTTCATTATATAGAAATATGAGAAATTGCAACATTGATGTGGAGCCAGTGGCCACTGGAGGTTCTGCGGGCAGGGAGAGGGAGGAGAAGTTGTAATGCAGGGGCTTTTTTGGGACTTGGGGGTCATCCTGGGTGGCATTGCAATGACAGATGTAGGCCATTTTATGTCATCACATAGCATGTGGAACTGTGTGGGAGAGAGTGTGGACTGCAGTGTGGACTATGGTCCATGCTTACTGGCAAGGCCTCAGGATGTGTTTGTTTGTTGTGGTGAATGTGCCACACTAATGAAGGATGTTTGTGTGGGAGGTTGCGGGAGGTGTGAGGGGTGGGGTATATGGGAATCCCTATAATTTTTGTGTAACATTTATGTAACCTAAGTATCTTCTAAAAAATAAACTAAAATAATTATTTTTTAAAAAAATCCCTAAATTTTTTGTGTAACATTTATGTAGTCTGGGTATCTTTTCTTTTTTTTTGGTTTCTTCCTCTTTCAATTGGTTACATGTAAGGATGCCTAATCATTTATATTATAAATAATATATACAATTTTCTTGGGGCAGAGATTACTGAGTGGGAGTCTCTTCCAACTGATCAATGATTGAAGGGGCATCCATGGATGGCAGGAGCAAGTTATAAACTATATGGTAGGGGGCCTGTCACTCAGCTGTAGTTTTTTTCTCCTTGGATTAAGAAATTTATAATCACCAATCAAAATGTACTTGAGAGATATATGTCTAGGAAAAACTTGTAAATTCCAGATGGATCTGCAATGCTTGCTTTATGGGGTCCTGGACTTGACAAGTTTTCCATCTACTTTTCTAATGGTGGTAAGCAAGCAAAAGTCTTGTTCAAATGGGGTACAGCATGATATGATCCTCATACAGTTTTCTCTAACTGCAGGTGGCACAAGTGAAAAGTGTACATTATTTAGAATTAGTGATGTAGAAAAATCTGGATGATAGGAAAATGAGGGCATTCTTATTAAGTTTGTCTATAAAGCCACCATTGTTCCAGCTCTTGGTGGGAATAAGGATTTGGGCATGGTTAAAGAAAGTGATTTTCCAAGGGAAGGACTATGGGCACATGCTGCCATCCTGAAGGTAGCTGTGTTCCCTTTAGGGGACACGGATTTGTGTGTACAGGGATTAGGGGGTGTGTATGTGTGAGTCTATATGGTGTGACTGTGGATGTGGTGGAGGGAGAGGGGAGTTACTGTGTGTGTTTCTCCAAGAAATGTGCCCAACATAACACTGGTCAATTGCCATTGTGAACTTTCTCATTGCTGGGATTATGCTTACTCTTCCCATTCTTTACATGGATATTCTGAGGTTCACAGATAAGTGACCCAAAATTTCAAGCCCCTAAGGAGAAGAGTCAAAATGTGAACCCAAGCATGTGGCCCCTGTGTTGATACAATGAACTTCTCAAGTTCATTTATCTCACTACCATGAGTTATCAGTGACCATGCAAGGGATGCCCTTCATCCATGTGTGTGCCAGGAAGTGCCCAGCTTACAGGGCTCCTAAACACTGCTCCTCTGTATTAGGTAGCCTCAGGGGTCCCATAACCCAAGTTAGCATTAGGTGCATTTCACCAGATATTTAGACATAGTAATTAGTATGAAAAGCACCAGATGTTTAGACATAGGTATTAGTGTGAAAAGTACATAGAAATCCTCATGTTTCTGGCAATGTCCCAGAGTCTGAGAGTTGTAAACCAGCATGAGGACAAGCTCATCCACCTCTGCCAAGACTCAGTCTCTACTCAGCACATGGTACAAGCAGACAAGAATCAGGGAGATATTTTATCTATTTAACAACTTCATCACCTCAAGACCTACAATATTAAAATGTGTGAGCTACACACTCGAGGGACAGTAACAAATAAGAATTCAAAGTCCCAATTTGTCTTTAGCCTAGTATTCATCCTTTCTTGCATTTCTCTTGTGGAGCTTGGAGCCTTCTTCCTAATGAACTGTCCACTGTGGAATAGTTAGTGGGAGCATGGAAAGTCACATCACTCACTGAATAGACTTACCTAGTAATGAAAAAGGACACTGACAGGAAAAATATTACAAGGTCAACATTCACTATTTTTAATATGGTAAGTTGTCCATGTAATCAAAACCTCTAAAATTATTATCTTTATGAAAACAGATTAGTGGCTCAACACAATAAATGATTTTGCCTAGAATTAATTCCAGTCAACCAATAAAAGGATATTTATAATTTAAAGAGAAAAAATGCTACACAGTAGCACTTTGAATCTGGGGAGTTAGAAATGATATTGGAAAGTTCAGTAAGACACTCAATAATACCTTAGCTTCAAAACAGGAAGAAGGAGTGATGGGATTCTGTCAATAAATCACTGCTTATATTTTAGTACCATTTATAAACTATTTCAATTTTTATTAGGTGCCTCTAGCTACACAGCCAAAGAATCTTATTTGTCATTTGTTTTCTATTCTTCTCATTTACCATCGTTCTTCTAAAAAGGATTATGGTGCACCAACAGATCATTTCAAGCTTATTATCCCTCTGTCACCATATTTTCTTGCTCCTTCCCAAGTCATGTGTTGCTCCCCAAATAATCCATGAGTAACATCCCAATAATCTGACAGTCACCCTGTGACCTCCTAGCTCCTCCTGAGGGCCTGCTGGAGAAACCTCCTAGTGACAGGGAAGATGATGAGATCCCATCTAAATCCAAGGTAAAATCACCTTACTTTGAGATGTTATGGTCGCTTTGTTTTTCTTTTTTCTAATTGTGTCCAGATATAAAAATCTCACTGTGTAATTACAGAAGATATGCATAATTTCCTTCCTCAAGTGAATGTTGACTGGGAACCTTTTACTTACTGATCCCTGATTGAAGAGTGCAGCAGGGAGTATGGGTCCTTTTCCTTAGCAACAGGTTTTCCTCTTAGGATGAAGGATTTTTAATTCCCAAACAAAACAGATGCACCATTCAAAAAAGCATGTGCCTTCTCCCACTTGTCTGCTGCAATTACTTAAGGGAACGTTGACCCATCCACTGATTCCCTTCTGCTTTTCTAATGGCACCAAGAGAACAAAACCCCTGCACAAACACTACACCATATAATTCAATTTTCAGAGTGTTTTCTTTTCTCTAATTGTAAGTGACCTCAGGAGCAAGTGAAAAGGATATGTATTTTGGAATCATTCACTTGTTGAGGAAACAATCTAGATGATTAAAAAACCAAGACTTTCCTGTTTGCCTTAGGCTAGAGAGGACCCTGATCTCAGCTTTCAGGTGGGAATGAGGAATGGGGAGGTGATTATGTTCTAGGTAAAGAAAAATGACCATGCTCTACACTCCTTGTAAAGAGCTGTGTTCCCTTTAGGTGGTGAGGGCTTGTGTGTATGGGGGTGGGAGGTGTCTATGTGTGAGTCTCTGTGGTGGGATTGTGAAGGTGGGGACAGGAGTGAGTGTGTTTGCCCAGAATTTCCTTCCATTTGACAGAAGTTTGTGTCTAGTTGCCTCTCAACAACATCCAATGCCTGGCAAGGTTTCTGGATGATGTGTGTGAAGGCTTTGCTGGATTACTTCACACACTGGCTCACACACTCCCACCAACCTGTCCTCCTGGAAAGGAGCAGACCCAGGACAGAGCCTCAGGGCTGCAGGGCCAGGGTGATAGTGCTCCTCTCAGAACTCACTGCTGCAGATATCTCGGTCCTGTTCCCACACTGCAGTCATGCACCTCCATGTTATCTTTCCTCAGTCCTGTGTAGAAGCTCTTCTCTTCCAATCTTCCCAAGTCTTGATGAAGTCCTGGAAGGTTCCACTGACTTAAGTGGTTACACCTCCTCTACAACACTGATTTGCAGACCAAGGGAATGTGGACAAGTTCCTTTATTTCTAATCTCATATCCATCCTAATGGGCTAGGAAACCTATGGATTGTTGTGAGAATGAAATGTCTCCCATGTACCTAAACACATACCAGGCACAGGGCAGTCACTGGATTTTTGAGGTTGGTGGTGGCCCTCTTCCACAGGGCCTGATTTAACTCAAGATTCTGAGATGTGTCCCCTGGGTAGGATGGATGGGTTCACTGAGCAATCCATTAATTGAAGAGAACTCTTGATTGTTCCCTGAATGTTCTCATATTGGAGAACAATGGATCAGTAGAGGATGAAAAGGAGAAAGGAAAGAGACACTAATTAGGAGATAAAAGAGGTAAGCTGGTATTGAGGGAGGGAAGAGGGAAAAAAGGTGACATTATGTACAGAAAGGCACAGGCATTTCTCCCTGGACACAATTATGGTATTTGAGAGTCATAAAAGGGAGCCTGGAGATCCTAGACCCACTCCCTCATGGCAAAGGTGAAGTGATTGATGCCCTGGGAGTGGAGTGTAGACATGAGGACAGAATTGTGTCCTGGGATCAGGTCATACCCTGACATGAACAAAATCCATTCCAGTTCTCTGCTCAACACTAACTTTCTCCTTTCATTTGCAAGGCCACACCAACAGTTACTGTGCTTGTTGATTCAGAAGCGTTCTTTATTGATTTGAAAGACTCCAATACAGACAACAACAATATGCATGTAATTTATTTCCTCTTTCTGTCTCTTTTTAAAATCTGTGTCTTTTTTGCAACTGTTTGTACCTCTTCCTTACTCCATCTTTCCCACTTTATATGACTGTCACCTTGAAAGAACTCATCTCATCCAGGAAGTTAAGGTCTTGTGAACATCATTTATAAAACAATTTCTCCACCTTCCTTCCCTACTTTTCTAGCATTGCCTTAAAATCCAAACCTGCTATGCACCATGAATCAACTGCTATAACACTGAATGGCCCAGGCATGGAGCTGGGCTGGTAATCAGGTGCCTTGGGCCACACCCTGATGAGGGGGCAACTATGAGGTTGGTTCTGGGCCCAGCTCTCTACTCACAGGTGTGCTGCCTCACATGGTGGCTATGGACATTCTTGTGTATTCTCTTCCCTGCAACTCTCAAAAATGTCTGAGGAGGAAGAATCTGTTTTCATAAGTTTTCCTTTCCCAGAACACACAGAAGGCATCCAAGATGTGAAAAAAGAGGAAGAAGAGGAAGAGGAAATGTGAGTGTGGAGTGGATAGGATGAGGAGGACAAGGGAAACAAGCTCACAGTCTCTCTGTGCTTCCTAACTTTCTTTTTGGCAATTCAAGAAAATCAACATTACTGAGGAGCTCACTGGGATGGACACTAGTGAGGTGAACATGGAAGCAGAGACAAGAACTGGCTGGTCAAAATAAGTGCAGGCAAGTGAAGGAAGTTCTGAGACCCTCTCCCCAGGGACCAGAAATGCATTCCATGTAAGCCCCTCATGTTGCTCAGCTATACCTTCAAATGGCTTAATTGGAAGGAGAGGGCTCCAGTGCTTTAAGGCTCCATGTCAATCCACAATGCCTTTTGGTGAGGTGCATGCTTGGAATTGTTCAACATCTCAGTCCTGCAGAACTGAACCTTGTCCTCCCAATCACCTAAAGGTCAACAGGGAGAGTCATTTGTTAAGTAATTAAAGGGGTGAAGAGTGTGGAGTGGACTTGACTGCCTCAGATTAAGGTCCCCTGGGGAAAGGTTAAGACTCTTAGCTTGCTGGGATCCTCTAACAAATACCACTGACTCCTTGGCTTAAACAACAGGAATTTATTGTCTCACAGTGTGGTAGTGTAGACGTCCAAAATCAGCATGTCGGCAGGATCACTTTCTCTAAAGTCAGAAGCATTCTGGTGGCAGATTGCCAGCAAACCATACCTCAACCTGTGCCTCTACCACCAGGCCATTTGCCTTCTTCTGTCTCTACTCCTGAGTGTGTCCCAATTTCCTCTGCTTATAAAGCCTCTAGTCATATTGATTTAAGGTAAGTCAGGGTAGACTTACCTTCACAAACAGGATCTTACAAGATCACATTTATAAATGAGTTTCCAACCAAAGGACAGGAGACTAGGACTTGACATTTCATTGTGGAGGCCATGAATCAATCCATAATAAGGACAGAGACACTTTGGGGTGCCCTCCCATGCAAGCAGGGTAGCTCTCCTGGCCCAGCTGTGTGTTTCAGTGGGTATTCAGGAGTGTGATTAAGAGCTGCCCAAGCCCTGGGTACCCTCTGCCCCTGTTCAGTATACAGGTCACCTAATGGCACCTTTCCCCAAACTGAGGTTCTATAGCATCCTATTATGTATTTAAAATCCAAATAAAAACCAAGCCTGATGGAAACTGTAATGTAGTGATCACTTGAGATGGGCAAAAGGGGTAGGATTACAAGTTAGTCATGTTCCTTTATCTAATTTTAAAATTATTTAAAATAAATATAACTGGTTTTATTATATTTTTATAAGGAGTATCTCTTGTAACCTTTTTATGTTTGAATATACTAAAGTAAGAATATTTGTGTTTTCACTATCAAGATTAATTTTATTTTAAATATAAAGGTACAAGCTAAGCTTGGTAGTGGCTTCAGAAAGAAAAATGATTATTAGAGAGAAAAACAGAAGAGCACCAGGAAGCTGTCCATGTTTAATATGCAGATGTCATGACTGGGTAGTGTTGAGGGTAGGGGTAAAAAAGGTAGAGTCATTACTTCAACCTCTATTCCTTCACATTTCTTGCTCATTATGCACCCCAAGTTTGTGGTATTATATCTCTCATCCCAGAATCCTAGACCCCTCCCCTAATAAGTGTCACTCTTCAGGGGAAATTTACATGAAGACTGCCCAGCCAAACAACATGCATAGACACTCTATGTCAAAAGAAAACACCCTCAGCAGAGAGTAGCAAATGGGACTCAATTCCCTGTGGGACTGTCTCTTGGGGTTATGAGGGGCCCAAAGTTGTCTTTCCAGGGTCTGAGGTGCCTTCTGGGTCCTGTAACCCATGCCAGAGAGCTTCCGCCTCCATCCATCTTTATGTCCCTCCAGTGATTCCAGAACTTATTCTTGTGTTGCAGATCCTACCATTGACCACTGCAAAGATGGCAACCTGGAGGCCTCAGCCTGAACTTCAAAGGAACTGGGGATTGTGAGATGTTTGGAGGGTATTTTTTTCTTTTTCAATTTTATACTTTTTAAAAAAAAGATACTTAGATTATACAAATGTCACATAAAAAATAGAGGGGATTCCCCCATGCCCCGCTCTCCACACATCCTACATTTTCCCACATTAACAACATCCTTCATTAGTGAGGTACATTCATAGCAATTGATGAACACATTTTGGAGCATTGCCACTAACCATGGATTAAAGTTTACATTGAAGTTTACAATCTCTCCCACCCAATTCTGTAGGCTATGGCAAGATATATAATGGCCTGTATCTGTTATTGCAATATCATTCAGGACAATACCCAACTCCCAGAAATGCCCCCATATTAAACCTATTTTTCCCTCTCCCTGCCCTCAGAACCTCCACTGGCCACTTCCTCCACATCAATGATATAATTTGTTTGGAGGTTGAAATAAGTCACAATCCTAAAGAAATGGAGCTGCCTCATGATCATCCCCTAATATACCATTCCATAATCAATCAAATCAATGACAGTTTAGTTTTTTAGTTGTATAAACTTAAGAGTTAGTTTATAAAGTAGATTTTATATTTAACATTGGATTTTATTATAGTAAACAATATTTTACAACCAGTTGTTTCTCTTAATATTTTTCAATAAAAGAAACATGCATAGAAAAGCACTATAAACAAAGTTCAAGCTTAATGAATGATTATGAGGCTGTGTCCTTGAGGCAAACACCAAGGTCACTCCCTCTCTCATTTCTTATTAGTGGAACAAATGACTGCAAATTTAGTACTTAGCAGAAGTCCTTATGCCAATGTCTTTCTAGATATGGTGTTTACTGACATCTGTTCACTCATCTGAAAGGGATAATGGGAACAATATTAAACAAGGTCTAATAGGATAACCTGGATTTCAATGTCTGTTTTACATACGGGTCAGTTTTACTGAAGTATAAAGGTCATCACTCAGTTTCTTTAAACAAATATCATATTAATCCATTTAATTCTGTCACAAAATAGCATCCTCAAAAAAACTGATGATGGGAAATAGATGTGGCTCAAGTAGTTGGGCATCCATCTAACATTTGGGAGGACCCAGGTTCAATCCCTGGGACCTCCTGGTTAAAAAAAATATAGGTGAGTGGGTGAGCTGGGTCCATACAGCAAGATGATGATGCAACAAAAAGAAAGAAATAAGAGAAAGTCAATGTGAGACATGCCAGAAACAAGGAACTGAGGTGGTACAAGTGACAGGGTGCCTCTCTCCCATATTGGAGGTTCCTAGGACCAAATTCTGGTGAAGTCTGGAGGAGAAAATGTGAAGAGAAGGCAGGAAACAGACACAGAAGACCATCCAGCTAATGGATGCAGACAGCAAGTACGGGTGGGGACTCAAATAACTGTACATGAAAAGAAAAAATAAGGTAAATTAAAAAAAAAAACTGATGGGATTCTAATGTTCTTTTCACTTAACCAATTGCTTTTTTCTTTCACATAGCAATTTTAAATTAGGAATGTCTGTATTCTTATATATATATATATATTTTTTAAAAGATACTTAGATTGCAAAATTGTTACACAAAAATTACAGGGACTCCCATGTTCCCCACCTCCCAAACCTCCCATAACCTCCCACATAGACAACTTTCATTAGTGTGGCACATCACCTACAGTGGATATACACATCCTGGGGATTTGCCACAAAGCATGGACCATAGTTCACATTGTAGACCACATTCTTTCCCATACAGTTCAGCATGTCACATGCTGATGTAAAATGGCCTATATCTGTCATTGTAATGTCACTCAGGATAATTCCCAAGTCCCAAAAAAGCCCCTGTATTACAACTGCTTTTCAGTCTCCATGCCCCAAAAGTGTCCAGTGGCCACTGGCTCCATCTCAATGTTGTAATGTCTTCCATTGCTTGATTCACAATATGTCTACAACAGAATACCATTAAGTCCACTCTAGTCCATAGCTCTTCCCCCAATCCTGAGGAGTCTGGGATGGTGATGTCCACTCCACCTCCAAGTGACAGCAGGCTTATATCCCATGAACAAGATGGATGGGATTATCCTGTCTGCAGCTTCAGACTCTCTCCATTCCCTGGGATGGCCGTAGTCCATCATCATATCCTCGCCAGGTGACTTGGGTAAGTCCATTGAGCTGTAGAGTAGGAGTTGCAGGTCCACCGAGGTTCCAGGCACAGCTGGCACATGGGAAGGCCAAAGGCTCCAGTCTCTGAGAGTACACCTACAAATTCCAGCACAACATACAGGTTTGAAAAGAAGGGACTAATGGACCATGTGCTGGGAGGACTTATTTGAGTCCAACTCTGTCACTCTCAGGAGCACAGATTCCAAAGTAGAGCCCACTGAAAAGGCATCAATCTCTGGAGATGTCCCCCCTTATATAGGACCTGGGTGTCTCCAGAGACCTCAGGAGTCCCTCTGTGTGGGGTGATATCCACTTTGGTGTTCTATGAGATCCTACTGAGGTGTGCATAAGCATTACCTCTGGGATGACCTCTTGACTCGCTTTTAAGTCTCAGCTATATAAACTCCTTTGTCTTTACCTTTTCCCCCTTTTACTCAAGGTCTTTTTCCAGTCATATTGCCAGTTGGCACTTGCTATTAATCCCTTTTGCCAGCGAGGCTTATCCCAAGGAGTCATGTCCCATGCTGGGGGGAAGGTAATGCATTCATATGATGAGTTTGGCTGAGAGAGAGGCCACATTTGAGCAACAAGGGAGCTCTCAGGTGGCAACCCTTAGGCACCCCATAACAGAAGGCTAAACTTTTATTACAAGAGCAAAGACTCATAAGGGTAGTCATCAATAACAAGAACCCATTAGTGGACCATCCTCTTTTGCCACACACTGCCCCTGCACTCGGGGGACTGTTGCTGCTCCCTTGGAGAATGTGGCAGAGCTCTCCAGGCTGGGAATTCAGTATTCTCTCATTTATTGAGTGATTCCCCACCCACTGTGACCATGCCCCTCCTCTTGATCATTTGAACAATTTTATATATCTTTCATGTATATTCAGGTGAACTTCCTCTCATGAAACCCCCATCCCAGATACCCCCACCAATGATCCTCTCCTTTGCCCATTGTAACCCTTCTGTGATCCAAACCTTCCTTGAAGATGAAGCCCATATAATAGCCAAATAGAATTAGTAGGAAAATGAAATAATAATGATTTTTAATATAAGAGATAAAATATATGGAAACTTAAAAAAAATACTAAAAATAAAATAAAATTAAAGGATTGCGATATTCAAAAAATGGGAAAAAACAAAAAAATTTAAAAAAGAATTAAAAACATTTTCCCTTTTATCCCTGCATTATCGGGTGTCCAGTCTGTACCATGGCACCTTTCCTCTCTCACTGCCCAGTGTCTTCTAAATTTTCATTGAGATTTCAAAGAAATGTTAGGTCACAGCAAAGTCACACACAGAATACTAGAGACTCTCATATGCCCAAACTCCTCCCCCTTTCCTCATCCCATATTAAAACTTTTAGTATGTGGATGGTAGCATTGTTATAACTGTTATACAGATAATGAAATATAGCTACTAAACATGTGAATGGTTTACAGTATAGTTTACAATTTAGACGGTACAGTTTGATAATTTTGGATGATATTTACCATGTCCTGTTTCCATCACTGTAAGGTAATGCAAAACATTTCCCCTGACCACTAAATCCCCCTGTTTGAACTTTTCTGTTCCTTCCTCCCCATCCTTCTGGGGCACATGGCACCCCCCTGTCTTGACTCATTGGATGACAACATTCATATTTACTTGCAACAAGTGTCATTGACATGCTGATTGTCCTCCCCTATTAGGATCTATGCTTGCTCCTAAGAGACACCCAACTCTCTGTTTCTGGGTGAATTGGTCCTCCCAAATATGGGAGTCCATCTCCTTTCCATTTACCGTGTGGTTCTCCACTCCCTGACACAACAAATTATGACAGGATGAACACTCACTCACTCCCCAGAAGCCTACTCCAGATGCACCTCGTCCTGAATGTCCCATCCAACCTACACGCTAAACCAGTGACACTACCTTGTCATATTGACATAAGAGCATTCCCAATCCTGCACTTTCAACCACATACCCACAAATCCCATGTTCACCTGGTCCCTCTCCCACCTCTCCCCCTAGTATCCTGGGTATTCTAACCCGTCTTTCCTAATCTACCACTGTCAACCCTGCACCACTAAACCCAGTAATATCACTACACGCCTGTCCTATCCTTCAATATGCAACTATACTCTGTCACTTTACCATAGATTATGCCCATATGGGTGATGGCTAACAACTTTCTCTTCCCTTTCTCTCTCTTGTTAACCTATTTTTCAGACAATGGTTCTCAGGGACTGCTCACTTTCCTCAATTCAAATCAGCGAGGTCATGTACTGTTCATCCTTCAATGCCTGGCTTACTCCACTCAACATAAGGTCTTCAAGATTCATCCATGTATTCTGTGTGTTAGCACTTTATTCCTTCTTACAGCTAAGTTATTTTCCATGGTACATATATACCACATTTTATTTATCCATTCATCTGTTGATAGGCACCAGGGCTGGTTCCAACTTTTGGCAATAGTGAACAATGCTGCTATGAACATTCGTGTGCATATATCTGTTCATGTCTTTGCTTTCAATTTTTCTGGATATATATCCAGTAGTAGAATCCCTGGATCATACAGAAGATCTATTGTTAGTTTTCTGAGGAACAGCCAAACTGTCCTCCACAGTGGCTGGACCATTACACAATCCCACCAGCAGGGGTTGAGGGTTCCTAATCCTCCACATCCACTCCAACAATTATAGACTAATGTTTTTTTAATAGTTGCCATTCTGATGGGTGTAAGATGGTATCTCATCGTAGTTTTGATTTGCATTTCCCTAATAGCAAGCGATGTCGAGCATTTTTTCATGTGCTTTTGGGCAATTTGTATTTCTTCCTTGGAGAAGTGTCTTTTCAGGTCACTTGCCCATTTAAATGTGTTGTTTGTCTTTTTATATTCAACTTGTAGGATTTCTTTATATATGCAGGATATTAGGCTCATATCAGATACATGGTTGCCATTTATTTTCACCCACTGGGAGGGTGCCTTTTTGTTTTCTTAATAATGTACTTTGAGGTGCAGAAGTTTTTAATTTTGAGGAGATACCATTTATCTATATTTTCTCTTGCTACTCGTGCTTTGGGAGTGAAGTTCATGAAACCATTTCCTATTACAAGGTCCTGCAGATGCTTCTCTACATTATCTTCCAAGGTCTTTATGGTTTTGACTCTTAAATTTAGATATTTGATCCATCTTGAGTTGATTTTTATATAAGGTGTGAAATGGTATTCCTCTATCATTCTTTTGGATATGGATATCCAATTCTCCAAGCACCACTTGTTAAAGAGGCCATTCTCTCCCAAATGAGTGGGTTTGGTGGCTTTGTCAAATATCAGATGACTGTATATGTGAGAATCTATAACAGAACTCTCAATTCAGGTCCACTGCTCAGTATGTCTATCCTTGTGCCAATACCATGGTGTTTTGAGCACTGAAGCTTTGTAGTATATTTTAAACTCAGGTAGTGTGATACACCCAACTTCATTTTCCTTTTTCAATATGTCTTTGGTGATTCGGGGCTTCTTACCTCTCCAAATATATTTTGTAGTTAGTTTTCCCAGTTCCTTAAAAAATACATTGTTGATTTTTATTAGGATTGCATTAAATCTGTAGATTAATGTGGGTAGGAAAGACATATTAATGATGTTAAGTCTTCCTATCCATGAACAGGGAATATTCTTCCATTTATTTAAGTCTTCTTCGATTTCCTTTAACAGTATTGTGTAGTTTTCTGTATATAAGTCCTTTGCATCTTTAGTTAAATTTATTCCTAAGTATTTGATTCTTTTAGTTATGATTATAAATGGTATTTTTTTCTTGATTTCCTCTTCATATTGCTGATTATTGGTGTACAGAAATGCTACTGATTTTTGCACATTGCTCTTATAGCCTGTTACATTACTGAACTCCTTTTGAGTTCTAGAAGCTTTTTTGTAGTTTTCTCAGGGCTTTATATGTATAGGATCATGTCATCTGTAAATAATGAAATTTTACTTCTTCTTTTCCTATTCAGAAGCATTTTTTATCCTTTTCTTGCCTCAGTGCTCGAGCAAGTACTTCTAAGACAATGTTAAATAGGAGTGGTGATCGTAGGCATGCTTGTCTTTTTCCTGATCTCAGAGAGAAAGCTTTTAGAATTTCATCATTGAAGATGTTAGCTTTGGGTTTTTCATATATACCCTTTATCATATTCAGAAAGTTTCCTGCTATTCTTATCTTTTGCAGTGATTTTTATCAGGAAAGAGGCCTGTATTTTGTTGAATCATTTTTCTGCATCTATAGAGATGATGATGTGATTTTTTTCTTTCAATCTGTTTATGTGGTGTATAACATTGATTCATTTTCTTATATTGAACTGTCCTTGCATACCTGGGATGAAACCCACTTGGTCATGGTGTATAATCATTTTGATATGTTGTTCAATGTGATTAGCAAGTATTTTGTTGAGGATTTTAGCATCTAGGTTCATTAGAAAAATTGGTCTTTAATTTTCTTTTCTTGTGATATCTTTGCTTGGCTTTGGTATTAGGGAAATGTTGGCATCATAGAATGTGTTAGGCAATATTCTTTCTACTTTTATTTTTTGGAAGAGCTTAAGGAGAATTGCTGTTAGCTCTTTCTGGAATATTTGATAGAATTCAGCTGTGAAGCTATCTGGTCCTGGACTCTTCTTTGTGGTAAGGTTTTTGATGACTGAGTCTATCTCTTTACTTGTAACTGGACTGTTGAGTTCATCAATTTCTTCTTTTGTCAATGTAGGCTGTTTGTGAGTTTCTAGAAATTTGTCCATTTCCTCTAAATTATCATTCTTGTTGGCATATAATTTTTCAAAGTATCCTCTTATTATACTCTTTATTTCTGTGGGGTCATTAGTTATATCCCCTTTCTCATTCCTTATTTTGTGTATTTGCATCTGTTCTCTGTTTTCCTTTGTTACTCTTGCTAACGGTTTTTCAATTTTATTGATTTTATTGAAGAACCAGCTTTTGGTTTTGTTTATTTTCTCTAGTGCTTTCTTATTCTCTGTTTAATTTAGCTCTGCTCTAATATTTGTTATTTCCTTCTTTCTACTTCCTTTAGGTTAGTTTGTTGTTGTTTTTCCAATTCCTCTAAGTGTGCAGTTAGGACTTCATTTTTAACTCTTTCTTCTTTTATAATATATGCATTTATGGCTATGAACTTCCCTCACAGCACAGCTTTGGCTGCATCCCAAAGGTTTTGATATGTTGTGTTGTCATTTTCATTAGTTTCAAGGTAGTTACTGATTTCTTTTGAGATTTCCTCCTTGACCGACTGTTTGTCTAAGTGTGTGTTGTTTAACTTCCATATCTTTGTGCCTAATCTGTTTCTCTGGCCCTTAGTGATTTCCAATTTCATTCCATTGTAATCAGAGAAATTACTTTGTATAATCTCAATCTTTCTGAAGTCATTGAGATTTTTTCTGTGGCCTAGCATGTGGTCTATCTTGGAGTACGATCCATGTGCACTTGAGAAGAATGAAAATCCTGCTGTATTTGGGTGTAGTGTTCTGTATATGTCTATTAGGTCCAGGTCCTCTAATGTATTGTTCAGAGACTTTGTTTTTTTATTAATTCTCTGTCTAGATGTTCTGTCTAATGGTGATAATGGTGTATTAAAATCTCCCTTTATAATTGCAGAGGCATTTATTTCTCCACTTAATTATTCCAGAGTTTGTCTCATGTATTTTGAGGCACCCCAATTAGGTGCATAAATGTTTATGATTGTTCTCTCTTCTTGAGAGATTATCCCTTTTACTAATATATAGTGTCCTTCTTTGTCTCTTATAATAGTTTTGCATTTAAAGTCTATATTGTCTGGTATTAGGATAGCTACTCCTGCTCTTTTTTGGCTATTGTTTGCATGTAAAACTGTTTTCCAGCCATTCAATTTCAGCCTTCTTGAATCCCTGGGTCTATGTTGAGTTTCATGTAGACAGCATATAGATGGATCATATTTACTTATCCATTCTGCCACTCTGTGTCTCTGACTGGTGAATTTAATCCATTAACATTCAGTGTTATTACTCACAACAAATTTCTTACTTCAGCCATATTTTCTTTGGGTTAATGTATGTCATATGTTGTTTTTATTTCTCTTTTTGTCTTTTTAGTTGTTTTTATGCTCTCCTCCAACTCTCTCTCCCTTGTTTTTTCATTTCAACTTATAGAGCTTCCTTTAGTATTTCTTGGAGTGCATGTTACTTATTGGCATACTCTCTTAATTTCTGTTTATCTGTAAATATTTTAAAGTCTCTATTATTTCTGAATGCTGTTTTTGCTGGATAGAGAATTCTTGGCTGGGAGTTTTTTTCTTTTAGTTCTTTGTCATTGTCATACCACTGTCTTCTTGCCTCCATGGCTTCAGATGAGAACTCAGCACTTAATCTTATTGTGCTTCCATTGTATGTGATGTTTCTTTTTCCTCTTGCTGCGTTGAGTATTCTCTTTGTCTTGAGGATTGGACATTTTGACAAGTATATGTCTTGGAGTTAGCCTGTTGGGATTTATACTGTTTGGTGTATACTGTGCTTCCTGGATTGTACATCCATCACTCTCAATAGGTTTGGGAAGTTTTCAGACATTATTTCCTTCAACACTCCTTCTCTTCCCTTTACATTCTCTTCTCCTTCTGGGATGCCTATAAAGTGTATGTTTGTGTGTTTTGTGTTGTCATTTAAATTCCTGAGTCACTGCTGGATTTTTTCTATCTTTTTATCTATCTGTTCTACTATCTGTTTGATTTCAGATGTATTGTCTTCCACATCACTAATTCTTTCTTCTGCCTGTTCAAATCTGCTGTTATGTGAATCCAAGGTCTTTTTTATTTCTTGGACTATGTCATTGACCACCATCATATCCGTTATCTTTTTATGTATGTTTACAATTTCTTCAGTATGTTCTCCCAGTGTCTTCTTAATATCCTTAATCTCTTCCTTCACTTCGTTAAGTTGGTCCATGATATTGGTTTGCAAAGCTTTGATTAGTTGTTTGATATTCTGCATCTCTTCCTGGTTTTTAGTTTGTTCATTGGACTCATCCATATCTTCCTGTTTCTCAGTGTGGCTTGTAATTTTTTGTTGCCCTCTAGTCAACATTTTATCTTGATTGGTTTATTCAGTTAATTAGTTTCTCTCTCTGCTCTAGAGTTTTATTTACCTGGTGGTTCTGTGTGTGTTTTAAGTTTTTTCTTTGAGACTTTGTTCCTCTTATTTTATTTCCTTGCTTCTTTCTATGTTCCCTTGAAGGTAAAAGTTTAGGGCCAGAGGAATCAAAAGATGTGAGAAAGGAAAAAGTATAATAGTAATATTGATAAAAGTTAAAAGAGGGGCTGTATAAGACTCAATAAAATGAATATTTAACTCATGTACGCAGTGTAGAGTAATAGGAAAATAAGTGGAGGACCTACCATGGACTGGGAAACCAAATAGAGGAAAATATATATAATGATTTAGAAGGCTAGAATGATGATGAGGGAGAAAGAGGAAAGAAAGGCTGAATGGAAAAAGTTAATAATAAAAATAAAAGAAGAAAACAGAATAGATAGAATTGAAATTGACACCCTTAAGTTGTGGGCTAATGAAAAAAGGTGATATGTAAGAACCAGAACAGAAAGCAGAAGGAAGAAAGATGAAGGAAAGAAAAGAGATAGCATTTGGAGACAAAATCAATATAGACAGAGAATGGGAAATCATGGAAGAAGAAACACAGCAAGAAAGAGACAAGCTAGCAGCACCTAATTTAAAAAAGAAAAGAAAAGAAAAAAGAAGGGGGTGGGAAAGAGGAAAGAAAAGCAAGAGAAAACAAATAAACCAAGAAAAACCAAACAACCACACAAGCAAGCAGGCAAACAAAGCTAAGGAAGAACAGTGTTCCTTCTTGGGCCCTTGTGGAACCTCTCAGCCTGCTTGTGTTCATCAATCAATTGCCCTGCAAGGTTCTATCTGTAGGTTTTGAGGCAGACTTTAACAATTAAACTAAGTTTAAAATTTTTTCTTTTTTTTATTTTTTAAAGTGACTGTATTTTTTTTTTTTTTTTGGTGAAGTAAGGAACCCAAAAAAAGTCCTCTTCTAGACCACCCCCTTCACCAAGGGAACCCTAAATAGGCTCATGGAAACTAATCAAGCACTTCCCACTTCCTGGCCTCCCCAGGGGAGCTGAAGCTCTGATGGTTGTTAGTGCAGAATGATAAAATTGGCTGACTCTGCCCCCCCTGGGGTCAAGCCTCAGTATCACCAGGCTGATGGATAAATCAGGCTTCCTCAGCAGATTCGCCCCTCCCCTCAGACTGGCATTGCTTCAAGCCAGCTTATCTGTTCCCCAAAGCTATGAGGGGTTCCACCAGCCAAAT
>JAQZBX010019139.1:0-17959 GCA_029593785.1 Cabassous unicinctus
CACAGTTTAATGAGGAGACAAAAAGGAATTATGCAATTACAATCCATTATGATAATTGCTATGGTAGAGGTTATACACAGAGGGTTTAGAGAAATACCTTTTACACAGAATGAGAAACTGGAAAAAGGAGAGTCTTCTAGGCATAGGAAACAGAATGTACAAAGGCATGGCAATAAAGAATCTATGGTATGGTGGGAGAACTGCAAGACGTTGAACATGGCTGCATATTTAGATGCAAAGACGAGAATGGGGAAAAGTAATACTGCTGAGGAAAACAAACTCAGACCACAATTCCAAAGTGTTTGAATTATAGCCTAAGAATATTTTATTTGAAGGATGTTGTTTCTTGATTCCACAGAGTAAAAAGGCATAAGAGATATGTGGATGAACTAAATGATAATTGGATGAACTAAAATTATGAGAGAGAATAAAATTTCCTAGATGAGTTGGTGGTCTCCAGTCATATTTTATCCTGGGTGGAATTACTGATTCTGAAAATGGGCCAAAGATCAGGTTTGCCCGGGCTTCTGGCTCCAAGGAAAGAACCACTAAAGCTTTTAGCTCATGGATGGCTGCTGTGACATACAGGAAATTTGAGGGTACTCAAACACAGAGCTGTTTTCCTCCTGTGGTATTTGTTGAATTCTGGTGTTACAAGGTAGTTGGAGAACAAGGCTAAAAGTTTTGAAAAGGCAGAGTGAGAAATACAATGATCTTGAAGTGATTAAGGAGTGTACCACTAGTTGGTCCTTCCAGGAATTTACCAGATTTTGAAAATAAGGAAGCCAGGGCTCTGAAGGCTAGTGATGGATCCTCAACATACTTTCAAGACAGAAAGAACTTCTCAGCTCCCCATCAGTTATCCAGAAAGGCCACATGCTAGGAACAGGACCTAGGCAAAGTAACCTAGTCTTACTGATATTGCAATCTAGCTCTGACCTGCTTCATTTTTCTATCAGATTGAGAGGTTGGTTGAGGTGATCATAACACACAAAAAGGGGGACCCCTCTGTGGTAGGAGATATTGTTTTAGAGCCTCTACTTCTTTTATCCGCAATGCTCAGCATTCAATGAAAATTTACCAGACATGTAAAGGCAAAAGTAAATATGTCCAATAATGAAGAGGAAAGGCAGGTAATAGATGCAGACCCACAATTCATCCAGACATTGGCATTTTACAGACAAGAAATTTTAAAATGACTATGTTTAATATGTTAAAGAAAATTGATGTTCATACACTGAGTTCAGAATCTTAGGTAAGAGGAATTTAAAAGTAGACTGGAAAAAAGAATTCAAAGACAGATCAATGGAAAGAAATAATTCTCTGACCTTAATGTAGAAAAGCAATTGCTCTTCCAAAGGGGAAAAGTTAGGCTGACTTTAGATTTCTTCACAATGACATTCAAAGATAATACATGAAACCCAAGATTATTATATGCAGTCAAGATGTTATTCAAATGTATAGACAGACATTCTTAGGTATGAAAGAAAGTAGGAATCAAACTATCCATGTCTAAGTGTCTTTTAAAAAATATATTTAATTATGATCTCTATATAGCAAAAAGAATCCAAATAAGGCTCATGAATGTAGAAGTCATGGTAAAATGTACGGTGTTGAACAAAGGAACCATTCAAATACCAAATTAAGTTCAATGGCATTGTGGCTACAAAGAGAATGTAAGTGCTGTAAACTCTGATAATATGAAATAATAAAATTGACGATAAGAATGGTGAGGAATATGACTATAATAACATCCTCAGTTTTTCATATCACTGTCAATCAATAGTGCCCCCAAGTATTTTCTTATCCTAGAATTATAAAAGAAATGACATATTTGTTTCTGAAAATCTAAACATATAGGGGATCTTGAGATGCAAGTTAGAACTTCAGAACATTATTTGACAAGTATGTAGGATAAGAAAACATATTGGCCATTTTTAAACAATAAAATAAAAATAGGGGATGAAAGATTTATTAAAGGAGAGGACATAACCATTAGAAATGAAAATTAAGTGTCATCTCCCAGCAAAAGTAAATATTTTGGGAAATTAAAATATTTTGGAAATAAATCACCATATTTAAAAAGATGTAATCAAATATCTGTGCATAAGCAGGACTCTTTGTTTTCATTCATTCAATTTATTGAGACTTTTATGTGTCAAATTATTATGGAACTGAGATACAAAAATTAAACAAGGGAGATACCACCTCTATCTTTAAACAAGTGATAGTTTAGTGGTACAAGGCATATTAAATAAAGATTTGTACAATTAATACATTATTTAAGAGAGTTGTGATCATTACTAATTCTTTATCTCAAGAAGCAGGGAGACAGGGAGGATTTCCCTGAAAAAGTGTCACTTAAGCTGAACTCAGACCGATGAGCCTGAACTAGCCATATTAGCCATATTATTATCTAGCCAGGAGGAAGAGTTTTCTAGTTAGAACAACACAGAGAAAATGTGTGAGGCAGAAAGGATGGTGATGTCCTAAAGAAACTGAAAGGATCAGATTGCTTTATGAACAGATGACTGAAGAGGAGAAAGGCCTGAGGACCTGACGACACCCAACATGTGAAGGTTTGGAGAGGTGAATGGGCTGGGAAAGAAATTTAGAAGAAAGAGCAAGAAAAGGAGAATAAAATCAGAAAGAAATACTGTCAAAAAAGACAAGGGAAGAAAATATTTTGACAAGCAAGAATGGTCACTTGGGTTAATTCAGTTGAATGCATTTGAGATGTAAGTGAGGAAGCTAAAGGTTCATTGGATTTCCTGACATAGAGACCATTGTAGATTTATGAAGGGAAAGTTAGTGGGTTGTTGGGAACAGAAGGCAGATTGGATAAGAAAATAAGGGACAAGACAGCAAGAGCATTTGACCAACCATAGCAGTTGTGAATGTTTTATTGAATATGCCACTTGTTCACATCCTCTCAATTGTCTTTAACTCCAGTCATTGAAGCAACCTTCAACTTTGCAGGGAATGTCTTGCCCTCTAGCCTGTAATTCTGGAAGTATAAAGAAGGTTATACCCCATGGGAAAACCTTTGAGCAATGGAGCACAGGAACTAATGGATCAATTCTTCCCTTAATATACTTTAGGTAAATATAAGGAGAATTTATTTATTTATTCTTTAAGTGGAAACTCAGGCTGAGCTAGAGATGAACTCCTAATGCAATTTGTGGGATAGAAGTCCTGCCACATAAATATATGGTAACCCTCCTAATGAAGTGAACAACATCAGACCCTCCAAAAAAAATCAATACAGTTCTGTTTGGTTCCTCAGATAAAAAGAAAATAACTCAAGTGACATACAATCATAAATATATTGGGGTTTGTATTAGTCAGCTAAAGGGTGATGCAAAGTAACAGAAATCTGTTGGCTTTTATAAAGGGTATTTATTTAGGGTAAAAGTTTACAATTACAAGGCCCTAAAAAGTGCAACTCAAGGTCACTTCCTTTCCAAACTCTGTTGCCACATGTTGAAGCAAGATGGCCGGCAATGTCTGCGAAGGTTCAGCCTTCCTCTTTCCTCTTAAGGCTCCATGAGTCCAGCTTCTTCCAATCTCAGCTGTAGGCTGGCATAGGGCTCATCTCTCTTCCGGGGCTCATTTCTTTCTGGGCTCACCTGCTCTGTTCTCTTCACAAGGTCAGCTGTAGACTATCAGGCAAATGGCTCATTGCTCTTCCCGGGGCCTCTGCCGTATCTATGGAGCTGTCTCTCTCCCTCTGTGTATCTTCTCTGTGAGTATCTACTTCTGTGTTCTTGACTGAGAGTCCATCTATATAACCCACCAAAGGGGTAGGGACTTAACTCTGCACTTTCTAATGATATAGTCGAATTAAAGCCCCAATCTTGATTTAATAAAGTAAATGTAAAGCCTTTGAATTTAGCACAATCAAAGGTTATCACGCTCAGAGGAACAGACCAGTTTACAAACATAATATCTCTTTTTGGAATTCATAAATAATATCAAACTGCCACAGGGTTCATAAGAAATAGTTTTATAAGGGATTCCAATCTTTTCAAATTGTAACCTGAAGATTAAACAGTCTTCGCAGCTTAATATTTAACAACAACAACAACAACAACAACAACAAAATATATATATATATATATATGTTTCTTAGTGTGTTTGCAAACACATGCACATTGCTTATATAATTAGTAAATATTTAACTAGATAAAGTATGGCCAAAGTCGTGTAATAAAAAATGGAGAACCAAAACTTTCATGTATTAAATGTTGTACTAAACATTAGTTTGGCTCTATTTACTGGAAGTTGTGTTTTGTACTATATTATTTTATTTTTAATTGCAATGTGAAGAATGACTAATTACTAACAGTATTGGTGAGGCAAGAGTAGAGTGTTAATAAGTCAGTAAATTCTGGACACCTATTATGTTCTCTACATCAACGTGAAATAACCTCTAACACAAACACTTATTTTGATGTGTTTCAAATATTATTTTTTGTGTCCTCATGAGACAAAATTTCTTGAGAGATGACACAATAATGTATCCAAATTGGATAAATACCAAGGACAAACACCAACATGCACATCCATACACATGCCCCTAGCCATCTTACATTTCATCTTTAAACATTTGAGTGACATTTTGTCAGTAAACTATGTATTACTAGATGATAACATGTAGATAGGTAAAATGAGGATAGAAAATAGATAACATAGTACTCAGTGTTAGCTGAACTAGACATCTGACACCAACTGCATGCTTAGGAGCTCCCTGCAAACAACCCAAAGATCTGATTATTCACTAGAAACACAGAACTCACTTAAACCCATTATATTCATGGTTATACTTATTACAGGGAAATTATTATTATTAAGATATCAATATTACCCCAGACTACCTGCAGATTCAATGCAATACATTTCAAAATCCCAGCAGCCTTTTGTTGCAGAAATGGGAGAGCCAATCCTCAAATTCATACGGAATTGCATGAAGCCCTAAATAGTGAAATCAATATTGCAAAGAAGAACAAAGTTGGAGGTCTCTCATTTCAGATATTTAAAACTGACTACAAGGACACAGTGATCAAAACAGTATGGAACATAAAAATGGACACTTAGACCAGTGAAATAGAATTGAAAGTTCCAAAACAAATGCAAACATCCATGGCTAACTGATTTTTGATGAGGGTACCAAGTACATTAACTGGGAAAGAATGGTCTCTTCAACAAACGGTGTTGTGAAAACTGGATATCCCCATGCAAAAGAATGAATTTAGACTACCTCGCTCATACCATGTACAAAACCTAGTTGTGAATATATCAAGGATTAAATATAAGAGCTGAAACCATTAACTTCCTAGATGAAAACATAGAGGGCAACCTTGATAACCTTGGATTTGGTCATAAATTCTTTGATATGACACCTAAAGTTTGATCAACAAAAGGATAAATAGATAAAATGGACTTTGTCAAAATTAAAAACTTTTGTACATCAAAGGACACTATTAAGAAAATGAAAAGAAATAGGAGAAAATACTAGTGTATTAGTCAGCGTTCTCTAGGGAAATAGAATCAACAGGAGATATCTGTAAATAGCATGAGATTTTATCAGAGTCTCTCACGTGACCATGGGGGTACACAAGTCCTGGTTCCACAGGTAGGCTGCAAACCAGGGGCTCCATAGAAAGTCCAATGAAGGCCGTTGATGAGTTTCCAGGAGACGATGGCTGTCCAAAGACGAGCTGGGAAATTCTCTCTGAATGCTGAAATCACTTCCCTGTTTAAGGCATTCAACTGATTGGATAAAGTGTCACTCATTGCTGACTGGCAATCTCCCTGGTTGATGCAAATGTAATCAGCCATCTATGCGGTAAACTCACTGATGACTAAAGCCCATAAATGTCCTTGTAATACAATTAGCCCAGTGCTTGCTTGACCAAACACCTGGGCACAATTACCTGGCTGAGTTGACACATTAGCCTAACATTCACAACTAGTGAACTGTATATCCGATAAAGACCTAATACAAGTCAACAACAAAAAGACTTTATGCTCAGCATACTGTTGATAAATTACTGTTGGTTGAATTTATAAAAGAATTTATTTGTAAATGCATCTCTGTCTGACTTGATTTTTTTCAGCTCTAGAGCCAGAGGAGTATCAATTTATAACATTTCCAGTTTCTTCTGTTAGACATTTTGGAGTTTTATCTTGTTTATATTTCACAAAGTTGTCACCTAACAATAAAATTCATATTATCCTAAGTGCCAGAGAATAATTTAATTACACGTAGTGCTTTATTGCTCTTGAGCAACATGTTATTCATACAACTACTTCAAAAGACAGCGCAAACTTAGCATCATCTACTTTTTCTTAAATCATCCATCATTTGTTTTGTTGCCATGTACAAACCTCTTTAGTTCTGTAGGTTTCAACATCCACATTCATTGAATAAAGGGGTGCAACTATATAACCTTTAAGGCTTCTAATTCTAAAACTCTGAGATGAGGACAGTTGCTATACTCCACAAAAGACATAAAACAAATAAACCTCACCCTCTTAAAAACGCATTACCCAATTCATAGAGACAGATAGTGGATTACAGAATACCAGAGTGGAGGGAAAGCGGCAATGGGGAGTCATTGCCTAATAGATGCAGAGGTTCTGTCTGAGGGGTAAAAAAGTTGAGGTAATAGACATTGGTGATGGTAGCACAATATGGTGAATGTATTTAGTACCACTGAAGTATACATTTGAAAGTGTCTAAAATGTGGGATTTTTTTGTTGTATATATGTTACAATTAAAAGTTGTGTTTGTTTTTTAAACTAAAATAAATAAATCAAGCCTCATTATCCCATTATCCATGAAGAGCGGGACAAAGGCTGCCTTGTTTACCACTGTATCTCTAGCATGGAGACAAGTACTTGGCACATAGTAGGTGCTGACTAATATTTGTTGAATTAATGAATTAATAAATGAAATAAACTGGTAACTCTATCAATCAGGGTTCTCCAGAGAAACAGAACCAAAAGGAGATTGTGTGTGTGTGAGTGTAAAGGGTGAGCGAGAGAAAGCAAGAGAGAAATTATTTTAAGGAATTGGCTCATGTGACCATGGGGACTGGCAAGTCCAAAATCTGTGGGGCAGACTGGTTGCTGGAAACTCAGGGAGGAGTTGGTACTGTAGTCTTGAGGCAGAATTTCTTCTTCTTTGGAAAGTTTCTTATAACCTCCAACAGATTGCATAAAGCCCACCGATATCATCCAGGGTAATCTCCTTTTCTTAAAGACCACTCATTGTAAATGTTAACCACGTATGCAAATTACCTTCACAGCAACATCTAGATTAATGTATGATTAAATAACTACTATAGCCTAGTCAAGTTGATACATAAAATTCACCACCACACAGTCATAGCACAATTGATTGAAAAAGGTTGGGAGCAGAACCCAATTCTTCTGACTATATAGTACATTGCTTCTTTTAATAGCAGATGGACTAGAAGTGAGCAATTATGGTGGTCATGTACTTAATGAAGATTTAACAAACATTAATATTGTCAGAACATAATCCAATGTTGGTAATACGTGTATTGCAATGTGTTGAGATTTTTAATTACTCTGAATAACATATAGTTTTGGAAGGATCTGTTTGCTGTGACAATGAGCAGACCATTTTTTTTATATTAAAAGAACCTCAGACAGAGAGATCATCTAATCGAGCATGCTTTCTTGGATCAAAGAGGGAATTAAAGCACAAAGATTTTTAGATGAACAAATCTCTTAATGACAAGTGTTTGTGTAGCACACAGAGTAAATTTCCATGATGCTAAATTAATTGACAGAGGATCACACGTTATTACAAACATCCCTGTAGTCCAAGATGATTTATTACCAACCTCTCTGTAAATTTAGGACACTCTATTGACCAATTACCAACTTTAATATGTTTTCAAATGAGACCTCCATTCTAATAAGAGTAAATTCTAATAGCATCATTTACTAAAATACAACCATGTATGTAAAATAATGCTAAATAGATGATATAATCTTTCCAGTGGTTATTTTTGCAACCAGCAATCCAAAGGTTTATGTTCCAATTCGACAACTAGTAAAGAGAAAAAAATGCTGCATATTGCTAGATCAGTTTGTAGAGAATATTTGTATTCCCAAATGGAGGTACAGAGATTGGAGTTAATTCTTGTTCCCTTTCCCCTATTCTACTTCTTATTTTAAACAGTTTCAATTTTAACATAAACTATTAATTTAGAAAGACATATACAAAAATGCAACAGGTAGCCATCTAACCCCTATTATATCTGTAAAGAATGCTAAAACTCAATGAAACAAAAATTTAAATGTTCAGTCCTAGGCTAGCCAATAGATAATAGAGATCTCAATATCAATCAATTAATGTACACAGGGAACGATTTATGTATTCATGATTCATGTATAATGTTCATTACATTATACAAACATTTACTGAATCTTTGCCATGAGCAAAACACTGTGTTGGGACCTGTAGGTATTATAAGTCAGAAATAAATTTAAGATGTCTCTTCTCATGCAGTTTATGCTTGAGCTCATTTGTTTATCTTTGTTGTTGTTGTTAGTCGTTATTGTGAGGACCAGACTCTAATAAAACAGTGCCAATTAAGAGAAATACAAGATTCTCCACAGATGGCATACTTATCTTGATTCTCCATTATGTTTTGTAAATTTGCCATTACTTAATGTTACGATGAATCACACTAAGTAATTATCAGATTTCATCTAAACTTTCTGAAACTGAATGCAAGATTTTGTGGTTTATGTTCACTTGGATTTTTCTGGGGGTGGGGGACATGTCACCTTCCAAAAAGTTAAGAATCCTGTTGTAGATCTATAAACATAGTAACATAATAGTTCTGAGGTCATCTAAATACATATTTATTGAGTGCCTATATGTACAGGGAACTAAGCACTTACATAATAGTTATTTTTCCTTTCAGAAAAAAATCACCATCATATACTAGCTCATTTCATGCAAGACCAAAATTGAAGATTCTGACTAAAGTCGCTCGTCTCAAATTACAATTAATAGTGCTGAATAATTGCATCTGAAGTGTCTGAAAATTTGCTTGTCTTATAAAATAAAATGTTCTCTTTAACATTTTTTCATTTTTTTCTTTATTAGAGAAGCTTTAGGTTTACAGAACAATCATGCATAAAATACAGGATCCCCTTATACACTCCTATTATTAGCAATTTGCATTTGGTATGGAATATTTGTTACAATTGATGATAGCACATTTTTATAATTGTATTATTAACCATGGTTTGCCTTGGGGCTCACTATTTGTGTAGTGTAGTTCCCTGGATTTAAAAATATTTTTTTCTGTTACTATATATACAATCTAACATTTCCCCTTTTAGTCACATTCAGATATATATTTCAGTGCTATTACTTTAACATATTTTTGAGTTTTAATTCACATACCATGAAAGTCACTGATTTAAACTGTACAATTCAATTGTTTTTAGTGTATTCAAAGAGTTGTGCAGCTCTCATCACAATCTAATTTTTAGAACATTTTTATCACCCTCCTAAAGCAATTCTGTACCCGTTAGCAGTCATTCCCTAACCATCTCCTCTCACTAGCTCCTGGCAACACTAATCTTTCTGTCTTTATAGATTTGCCTATTCTGGACATTTCATAGAAATAGAATCATCTAATATGTGGTCTTTTATGGCTGGCTGCTTTCACTTAGGGCAGTGTTTTCAAGATCCAGCCATGTTGGCATGTATCAGTACTTCATTCATTGTATGGATATACCACATTTTATTTATCCATTCATTCTTTGATGGACATTAGAGTTGTTTCTTCTTTTGGCTATTATGATTAATGCTGTTAATGTGCGCAGGTTGTATGGACGTGTGTTTTCATTTTTCTTGGATGTATAACCTAGGAGAGGAATTACTGGGTCATATGGTAACTCTAGTTTTGACATTTTGAGAAACTGCTCAGCTGCTTTCCAAAGTGGCTGCACCATTTTACCTGCCCATCAGCAGTGTATAAGGCACCCAATTTCTCCACATCCTCACCATCACTTGTTACTGTCTCCTATTTATTAGAGCCATCCTAATGTGGAGGATAAAATCAAATTGTCTTATCCTTAAGGGGCCATTTCCACATGGAGCTGAACTTTAAACAAAATGCAAATCCGGAAAACCTACATATTAGCTGTTTTTTCTATTCCCTCCTATCTTTCTGTTAATAGAATTGTTGCAAATAAGCTATTAAATAGACTTCCATACAGCAAATTATTTGATTTTTAACAATAAGCTGTGCCTAAAAGACAATAAATGATTTTTGGAGGAGGGGGCAATTTTCTTCATTATCATAAATTTCAAATTATTTCATTAGACAGAGATATTAAAGTGGTATTTATAACATTGTGGATTCACATTCTCTTCCGGCTTACCTTGTGCTGCTGGTTTCATGGAAATAACTTCTTTATGGTATTTCCAACAGAGCATTGCTTCAGATGGCTTTACGATTTTCAAAACTCTCGATGATTCCAATGCAGCTTTAGTTTGGAGCCTGCTGAATGTATTTATTATCCTAGATCCTAAACATCTTCATTTTGAAAGCAGCTTCTGTGCAAGGCCCAACCTACTGAGTCACTTTCAAAATATTGAGCATAAGGAGCAGGTGTTCCATTGTCAGTAATGGAATAAAACAAAATTACAAACTGAGATACTTAATAATACTGAATGAATATACTGTATTTCTAGGCTCATAGTTTAAGTTTCTCTTTTTAAGTTTGAAACTCTTTATTAGAATGCCCTGTCCAGATAAACTTTATCTGGCCATAACAAACATCTCACTCCATATCTGTTCACCTCAACCAATTTCTTATGCATAAAAGCATGGTGAGTTACTCACTTGCTCTTTCTCTTTAAGATAACTATGAGCCTATAAGTACTTACATCACTAGAAGATGCAATATAATGTAATTACTTCCAAAATCAGGGTCTTTGAATGTAACAATAGCTGGCCAAAGGGATTTGTATAAATTTGGTATTCCTTTAAGCATGAAAGAAAGAGAAAAAGAAAGAATGAAGGAGAGAAGAGAAAGAAATTAAAAAGTTAAATACTAGGGAGTGTTATTCTAGCATCAGATTTGACATTCTACTTGAGACGGTATAAATTTCATAAAATTTATGCAAACCCATACAATGAGTGCCATCCATCATCACAATAGCTAGCATTTATTGATCATTTCTGTACAATAGGCATTGTCTAGATATGTCACATATATTTGATCCTTAAAACAACCTTCTGAGGTAAGTAACATCAGGGCCTGCAGACTTTTTGTCATTCATAAAGATTGTTGAATAAATAGGATTGCTAGATAGTTGAGAAAGATAGCATAAAAGAGAACAACCAAGATTTTTTAAAATCTGGAAGAAAATTCTAGAAGAAAAGAGATGATAGGGAAAACCAAAAAGGACTTTAGGAACATCCTATAATATAGAAACAAACAACTAAGAGATGGAGAATATTAGAGATAAGTAAAGACATGGAAGATCAATCCAGGAACTTTAGCATTCATTTACTAGGACCACTATGCAGAAAGAGCTGAGAAAAAGCAGAGGAGGCAATGATGAAATAAGCATTCATTTAAATTTTCCCAAGGAGGAAGAAAGCTAAGTCTTCATTGTCTGGAGAAACAACGAAAGATACAAAATTTAAAAACCTGGTGAAATATCAGGACCTCAAGGATAGAGTATATCCAGAAACCTTCCTGAGAGGAAGCACAAAACAAAACAGTTGATTTTAAAGGAATGATCATAAGATTGGCATCAGGTATCTCATTAGTAATCTTGGGTGCTGCAAAAATATAACACTCTCAACATTTTGAAATAAATTAACTTTATCTTTTTTTTTGTTCTCTTTTGCTTTTTTTTGTTTTTTCTTTATTATTTTTTAAATATATTTTTTATTTTTTCTAAAGGATACTTAGATTACATAAAATGTTACATAAAAAATATAAGGGATTCTATACCCAGCTATATAATGAATTATCAATCAAGTGTAGGAGCAAAATAGAAACATTTTTGCAACCTGCAAGTCCTCAGAAACTTTTATACCATGTACCCTTCTTTAAAAAAAAAAAAACAACTTGAAGATATACTCTAGAAAAAGTGAAAATGAACTTAATAAAGGAAAAAGACATTGAATCTGATGAACAATAGTTTTAATCAGGATTTCAAGATAAAGGATCTCAGGGTGACAGTTATGTAGCAGTAATAGAAGGCAAATGATCTAAGATAGATAAAAGAGAAGCGGACTATAAAAACATTGACAATCAAGAAAAAAATGGATACCATTGCAAAAAGTTGATTAAGAAATCAGAATATCAGAGTTGTTTGTAAATAATCATAGACTTTATCCACTTAAAACTAATTTAAGGGAGCAGATATGGCTCAAGCTGTTGGGCGCCGGCCTCCCACATGGGAGGTCCCAGGTTCAGTTCCCGGTGCCTCCTAAAGAAGACAAGCAAAACAGCAAGCGGATGCGATGGGCTTGTGCAACAGGCCTGCACGGCAAGCTGACACAAGAGGAGACACAATGAGGGAGACAACACGCCGGGAGAGGATGTGGCTCAAGTGATTGGGAACCTCCCTCCTACATGGAAGGTCCCAGGTTTGGTTCCCAGTGCCTCCTAAAAGAAGACAAGCAGACCCTGCACAAAACAAACAGACACAGAGAGCAGAAAGCGAGCACAAACAATGAGGGGGAGGGGAGAAAAAAAAAATTTAAAAAGGCAATTAGAAATTCCAGAGAGGAAGACAATCAGAACAAAATAAGAATTTTGTACTTCAAGTATTCAGCAATCTAAATATGTGGTATAATTTGAGCAACTGATCAGTAAAAGAAAAGAATACATTTTTACCAGACAGTCTGAACATTATCCTTTAATGACATAGTGACTATGTATGAAATAATATTTATATAACCATTACTATGTTTACTGGTTTCCAGTTTTAAAACAATCCAATATTCAAAACACTACATTTTAAATTGTTATTATGAATAGAAGGCAATAATTATGCAATTTGAAAGCATAAAAAAACATTTTTGCTAACAAGTATAGGAATGAGGATGCTGGAGGGCAGTGTGGAGGTGCGATTTCTTTATTTGGGATTCAATCTCTTCTAAATTTACTGGAACTTTAGAAATGGCAATTATATTATTTGATGTTGTAATAACAACCAATAGGAAAATTTTAAAAATTATAAGGCATCTATCTAAATTTAGGAGAGAGAGGAAGTAGTGTGATAAATGGGAAAATTCTTATCTTTTATACTGGGAAGTGACTAGATAGAGACTAGAGTGGATATACATTTTTTAAATAAGGCCTATCATTTAGATTTATGGTGTTACCCACCAAGAGAAGTAAAACACAGCAATTAAGAGGGTTACCCTGTGGAATGGCACAGAAGATTTACATCATTCTATGATCTACATTCTTTTTGCTTGTTTATTTTTTTAGCTTGTTTTGTTTTTAATCATATGTTTAAATTAATTCTATATTGTGTTTAATTAGAAAAGTTAAGTCTTATTCTTTGAACTTTAATAATTATTAGTATTAATTTTCTTGGAGGCAGCTGTGAGTCAGTTGTTGTATACAGACATTAGGCTTCCTTCATGCCAATTTAGGCTCATTCCCAGAAATGGAACCACAAGCCATGTTAAAGCCCTAGAAGGGCAGAGAGGGGAAGGACATGGAAGCTCAACTAGTCCAACTAAGAGAGGGAGCTGGATATGATCTTTAAGGCTATTCTTCTTTTATTTTTCCCCTCTATGCAACACTGGTTGGTAATTTGATTCTAGTCCTTAGTAAACAATATTCCTACTGAATTTCAAGGATTGTGATATCCAAATCACTAGTCAAACTTTTATACCAACCAATAGGTGATTTACTAGGAAATGAAGTTTTGAACAAAATTTCAACAAACGTCACTAAAGGAATTCAGGAATTTGGGATAAAATATGAGTCTTAACAGTATCTACATTGTGAGAAGTTTTCTTTTGTTCAGCAATTTGTAATTGAAATAGTTGGGGATTTGGGGGGAGTAAAAATAGGTACTTGAGCATGTCTAGACTGATAAACTATAAAAGCCTTGCTATATAAGGCAATTTTCCTGTGACTGTCCAAGTTCTTAATTAGACGTTTTGTCACCTTCCCAACTTTGCAGCTGAGACATATGCACATTGCATTGAATGCCAGATGTAGGGCAATGTATATCCCTGTAAAATTGAGGTAAAGAAGGAAAGTTTGCTACTTGTTAATATCTGTTATCATAGAATAAACAACAATAATATTTTTGCATTTTTCAGTGGCAAATTATGATACTTCATGCATTGGCAGCTGACCTTTCTGTTCTTATTGAATGAGCCAAATAAGGTAAGATCAATAATTAATTTTAAAGATAAAGGTAAATATTGGCTTGTCTAAAAAGTTCCAATACTTGCATGTCAAGTACACATACAGACGCACAAGCACATTCCATTCAAATAGCATTTTATTTTCCTAATCATGAGATTGCAGAATACATTCAGACTATCTACCCTTCTTGGTACCAAAAGAATAATCTTTAATTGTTAAGAGTATACATGAGATTAAAATTTGTGAACTGGCAGGGACTGTCATGTAAAAGGCCCCTGGAGCACAATGCTTATTCACATTCAGTAAAATTCTTGGTATATTTTTCACCAAGATTAAGCTAAGAGAAAAAAGGCAAATGATATTTCTAGGAACAACATTTGGGTCTACAATGATGAAAGAAATTCAGCAAGATTTTGCTTGATTACTATTTCTAAATTTGTGTTCTCTTTAAGAGTAGTTACTTGGCTTTTCAGTATGTATTTTGTGAGAAAAAGTTTGTGATAATACAATAGTACTTTTTAAGACCTTTCTATTCATTCTTAACCATAATATAAGCTCTAAATAAAATCTTAATACAAATAATATATAAATAAATTAGGCCAATGAATACAAAATGGTCCTTGATTAATGTAATCTCCAAGTTAATCTCAGAATTTCCTCATGTTTATTTAACAGGTAGAGTGTAGTGTTATTTTATTAAAGGAACAAAGAGGGAATGATCATACCTCATTGATAGTTTCAGTAGAAGCCAAGAAACCACAGATACACCAAAGAAGAGTAGAAAGCGTGAGTTTCTTTATTTACATTCCAGATGAATTGGAAGTACAAAATCATAGGCACTTAAAAAGTATGCAAAAGTCCCGATTAATGCACTAAAATGATGGAATCAGATGAAACTACGCACTTAACCTTTTGAGGAGTTCAATGAATAGCAATTTTCTCCAACTATGAGTCATGTAATATAATGCTGATGATTCAGTCCCTTGCTATTCACTAACCTCAAAGCACACCTGTGCATCTATTACTGGATTTAGAAGAATTAGAGCATTATGTACCCAAGAATGTAAAGATTTCTGGCAAAGAGTGTGCTTTCCTTACTGAAGGTCATAGGAGGTAGTGATGCAGTAAGAAATCACTGCCAGAGGCCCTTTGTATCAAACTCCCTTATGTATCCCAGCTTGTGTTCAAGTGAAAGAGCTACCTTTTTTCATTCTAAAAGAATCTGTATTGTTATTAGGAAATCCTAAAATGTGGCTTACATAAGACTTTCACAGTAAGATTCATGTCTGGAAGCCAAGTATTTCCTGGAACACAAACCATCAATGAAGTCCCAGTTTGAATAGCTGACTTCAGTAGTCTTCTTCATTTTGACTCCTCATCAATTTAATATGGATCTGTCTACTTTTATCAAGGATTATATTCTGTCCAAGTGAGCTTCCTTAATGATGTAAGCAAAACATCATTAATGAGAGAAATGAAGAACATTAGAAAAATTAATCATTGACACAGAAATTAAATTTGGATGTGTGAATTTGAGTATTCTGTTATACTGTGCAGCGGTTTGAAGCTGTATAAACCCCAGAAAAAACATATTCTTAAATCAAATCCATTCCTGACCAAAGTGTGAACCCATTGTACATAGGACCTTTTGATGAAGTAAACTCAGTTAAGGTGTGTCCACCTCAATCAGGATGGGTCTAAATCTTATTACTGGAGTCCTTCATAAGAGAATGACATTCAGACAGGGAGAAAGCCATGGAAACAAGAACCTGAAATCAATGGAACCTGGAAGAGAAGGGAGAGACCAGCAGCAGAGGAGTCAAGAATCACTCACAGCTAGTCTTCAGGAAGAAAGCATTGCCTTGATGATACCTTGATTAGGACATTTTTCTCAGCCTCAAAACTGTAAGCTTGTAAGCTACTAAATTCCCATTATTAAAGCCAATACATTTCATGGCATCTGCTTTCTTCAGCAGCCTAGGAAACTAAAACAGAGCTCTTTTAATCTCTAGTTATGAAAGCTCCTTTTACTCATTTTACCATTGATAGAAGATTATTAATAGATTACTATATACTACTGTCCATAGTTTGCTTTGGTTGTATTGTTCAAATATCACCCTAATATTAACATCTTTCAGATGTTTCAGAGAAAAACACTCATATATATATGCACTATTAACATTTTCCACAAGAGGTTTTGCTATGCTATATAGTCCCATGTTTCATTTTTAGCTTTCCTTCCAGTGATATACACAACTTTAGACTTTCCCTTTCAGCCACGATCATACCCATATATTAGGCCTCTAATTACACACACTATGATGTGCTTTCACCATTTCTATTCATTTCCAAAACATTTACAAACAACCTTTCTGCCAATTCTACACAGATTAAACCTCAGTTTTCTATTCTCTAACTTCCTTCTATTATCTGGTGGCTTTTATGCTAGTTACTAACTCCATTGGTTTGCCCATTATATTTAGTTCATAATAGTGAAATCATGTAATATTTGTCTTTTTGTATCAGGCTTGCTTCACTCAATATTATTTCCTCCAGATTCACCATTTTGTCATATGCTTCATGACTTCATTTCTTCTTACAGCTGAATAATACTAAATCATCTGTATATACCACAATGACAAATATAACCATTCATCAGCTGATGGACACCTGGGTTGTTTCTATCTTTTGGCAATTGTAAATAATGCTGCTATGAACATTGGATTTCTGTTCCTATCCCTCTCCCAGGTCTTCTGTGTATATACCTAGTAGTGGTATTGCCAGGTCCCACAGTAGATCTGTATCTAACTTCCATAGGAACAACCAAACAGACTTCCACAGTGGTTGTACCATTCTACATTCTCACCAACAGTTGAATGAGCATTCCCATCTCTCCACATCCTCCCCAACACTTTTAGTTTTTGGTTTTGTTAAATGTGGCCATTCTCTTAGTCTGAAATGATATCTCATTGTAGGTTTGGTTTGCGTTTCCCTAATAGCCAGTGATATTGAACATTTTTCATGTGTTTTTTCACCATTTGTATTTCTTCTTTAGAGAAATGTCTATTTAGGTCTTTTGCCCATTTTTAAAAATTGGGTCATTTGTCTTTTTATTGTTGAGTTGTAGGATCTCTTTATATATCACGGATATTAGAACCTTGTTGGATGTATGATTCCAAATATTTTCTCCCATTGAGTAGGCTGCCTTTTCACCCTCATGACAAAGTCCTTTGAGGTGCAGAAGTGTTTAATTTTGAGGAGGTCCCATTCATCTATTTTTTCTTTTCTTGCTCATGATTTGGGTATAAGGTTTATGAGAGCCCCATCTACTACAATGTCTTGTAGATGTTTCCCTACATTATCTTCTGGTAGTTTTAAGGTCCTGGCTTTTCTGCTAAGGTCTTTGATCCATTTTTAGTTGAGTCTTGTATAGGAAATAAAATAGGCATCCTCTTTCATTCTTTTGGTTATGGATATCCAGTTCTCCCAGCACCATGTGTTGAAGAGGCTGTTTTGTCCCAGAAAAAGGGACTTGTTAGGC
>JAQZBX010019139.1:18059-34134 GCA_029593785.1 Cabassous unicinctus
GGATTTTTTTTTTTTTTTTTTTTACTATTTCGGACCCCTTTGCATTCCAAATAAAGTTGGTAAATGACTTTTTCTATTTCTGTAAAGTAGGCTGTTGGAATTTTGATTGGTATTGCATAGAATCTGTAAATCAATTTTGGTAGATTGAAATCTTCATGATATTTAGTCTTCCAATCCATGAACACAGAATGCCCTTCCATTTGTTTAGGTCTTCCTTGATTTCTTTTAGCAGTGTTTTGTAGTTTACTGAATATAAACCCTTTAAATTCCTGGTTAAATTAATTCTAGATATTTGATTCTTTTTGTTGCTAGTGTAAATGGATTTTTTTTCTGATTTCCTCCTCAGCTTGCTCATTAGTATAGAAACACTGCTTATTTTGGCATGTTGATCATGTATCCTGCCACTTTATTGAGCTCGTTTTTAACTCTAGTAGCTTTGTAGTAGATGTTTCTGAATTTTCTAAAAATAGAATCATGTCATCTGAAAATAGTGAGAGTTTTTCTTTATCTATTCCAATTTGGAGGCATTTTATAATTTTTCTTGCCTAATTGCTCTAGCTAGACTTTCTAGCACAATGTTGAGTAACAGTGGTGACAGTGGGCGTCCTTGTGTTGTTACCAATGTTAGAGGGAAAGCTATCCACCTCTTGCCATTGAGTACAATGTTGGCTGTGGAATTTTCATATATGCCCTTTATTAGGTTGAGGAACTTTCCTTCCATACCTACCTTTTGAAGTGTTTTTATCGAGAAAAGATGCTGGATTTTGTCAAATGCTTTTTCTGCATCAGTCGAGATGATCATGAGTTTTTTTTCCCCTTTGATTTGTTAATGTGTATTATGTTAATTGATTTTATCTTGAACCACCCTTGTATACCAGGAGTAAAAGCCACTTGATTGTGATGTATAATTCTTTCTATATGTTGTTGGATTCAATTTGCAAGTATTTTGTTGAGAATTTCTGCATCTATGTTCATTAGAGAGATCGGTCTGTAACTTTCTTTTCTTGTAGTATCTTTATCAGGCTTTGGTATTAGGGTAATGTTGGCTTCATAAAATGTGTTGGTTAATTTTCCCTCCTTTCCAATTTTTTTGGGAAGAGTTTAAACAGGATGGATTTCTTTAAAATAAATTAAAAAACAAACAGGATTGATATTAATTCTTCTTGAAATGTTTAGTAGAAACACCCGTGAAGCCACCTGGTCATGAACTTTTCTTTGTTGGAAGATTTTTGATGACTGATTCAATCTCTTTGCTCATGATTGGTTTGTTGAGTTCCTGTATTTCTTGTAGAGAAAATGTAGGTTGTTTGTGCATTTCTAGGAATTTGTCCATTTCATCTAAATTGTCTAATTTGTTGTCATACAATTTCTTTTCTGATTCTTTTTATTTCTGTGCGGTCAGTCATAACATCCTCCCCCTTTTGTTCCTTATTATATTTATTTATATCTTTTCCCTTTTTTTCTTTGTTAGTCTTACGAAGGGTTTGTCGATTTTAGTGATTTTCCCAGAAAACCAGTATTTGGTTTTGTTGATTCTCAACTTCATTATTTCTGCTCTAATCTTTGTTATTTCTTTCTGCTTGATTATTTGGAATTGGTTTGCTTTCTTTTTCTGTTTCTCCAGTTGTTGAATTATATCTTTGATTTTTGCTCACTCTTCTTCAATTTTTTTTTTTCAGTTATTGAGTTTGAACCCAAAATCTCATACATGGGAAGCAGGCACTCAACCACTTGAGCTACATCCGCATTTAGGACTATAAATTCCCTCTCAAAACTGCCTTTACTGTATCACATATGTTTTGATAAGTTGTGTTCTTGTTTTCATTTGCCTCAAGAGATCTACTAATTTCTCTTGCAATTTCTTTTTCGACTCACTGATTGTTTACAAGTGTGTTATTTAGCCTCCACATATTTGCAAAATTTCCCATTTCCCACCTACTATTGATTTCCAGCTTAAATTCCATTATCAGAGAAGGCACTTTGTATAATTTCAATCTTTTTAAATTTATTGAGAGCTGTTTTGTGGTCCAATATGTAGTCTATGAAGTAGAAAGAACCATGAGCACTTGAGAAGAATGTGTAAACTACTGATTTGGGGTGCAATGTTATATATATGTCAAGTCCAGCTCATTTATCATTTTGTTCAAGTTCTCTGTTTCCTTGTTGATCTTCTGTTTAGTTGTTCTTTTTAATTGATGAGAGTGGCATATTGAAGCCTCCAACTATTATTGTACAGATATCTATTTCTCCTTTCAGTTTTGCCAGTGTTTGCCTCATGTATTTTTGGGCACCCTGGTTTGGTGCATAGATATTTATGACTGTTACTCCTTCCTTGTGGAGTGTTCCTTTTATTAATATATAATGGCCTTCTGCACCTCATCACTTTTTTGCATTTAAAACCTGTTTTGTCTGACACCAGTGTAGCTACCCCTGCTCTCTTTTGTTTACTATTTGTGTGAAATATCTTTCTTTCTTTTCATTTCAGTCTATTTGCATCCTTGGGTCTAAGGTGAGTCTCCTGTGGATAGCATATGAATGGGTCATGTTTTCTTATTCATTCTGTCAGCCTGTGTCTTTTGATTGGGGAGTTTAACCCATTAACATTTGATGTTATTACTGTAAAGGCATTACTCATGTCAGCCATTTTATCCTTTGGCTTTTATATGTTATCTCTTATTTTTGTCCATCTTTTTACTTTTTTGGTTACCCTTTCTGATAGTCTTCACTTCTACACTCTCCTCCAAGCCACTCTCTCTTCTCTTTTCTTTTCTGGCTGTAGAACTCCCTTTAGTATTTCCTAATGAGCTGGGTTCTTATTTACAAACTCTCTTAGTTTCTGTTTATCTGTGAATATTTTAAACTTGCCATCATATTTGAAGGATAGATTCACTGGATAAGGAATTCTTGGCTGGCAGTTTTTCTCTTTCAGTACCTTAATTATAGCATACCACTGCTTTCTCGCCTCCATGGTTTCTGAAGGCAAATCAGCACTAAGTCTTATTGGACATCTCTTGCATGTGATGTTCACTTTTCCTTGCAGCTTTCAGAATTTTCATTTTATCTTTGGCATTTGGCATTCTTCATATTTTGTGTCTTGGGTAAGTGTATTTGGATTTATTCTAATTGGAGTACACTCTGCTTCCTGGACACATTTATTTGTGTCTTTCATGAGAGTTGGGGGGATTGGGGGCCATTATTACCTCAAATATTCTTTCTGCCCCTTTTCCCTTCTCATCTCCTCCTGGAACTCCTGTAACATGTATGTTGGTGCACTTCATGTTAATATTCAACCCCATGAGACCCTGCATAATTTTTTCCCATTCTTTTCTCTCTGTTCTTCCCTTTTTTCAATTTCAGTTTTTCTTTCCTCTATGTCACTGATTCTTTCTTCCACAATTTCAAATCTACTGTTGTGTACCTCTATTGTATTTTTTCTATTTATTTTTAATGTCTCTTAAAGTGTTTCTCATTCCTATAAGCTCTGCAATACTTCTATTAAATCTTTCAAATTCTTCTTTGTGCTCAACCTGTGTCTTCTTAATGTCTTTTTATCTCTTTAGCCATATTGTCCTTCAACTCCTTGGTTTGATTTAGGAGATTTGTATGTACATCATTGATTATTTCAAATCCTGTGTCTCATCTGGAGCTTTGATCTGTTCCTTTGCCTGAGCCATATCTTCCTTTTTGTTGCTTTTAATTTTTTGCTGATGTCTAGGCATCTGATTATGATGATGAGTTTACTGTGATGGTCACTTTCTCTCTCTTGAATTAGTGTTGTGTGGCTGTGTGTTACTGCTGTTCTTTGATTCTTGGTTCACCTTGTTCTAGGTCTTTAGGATTGTCCCTGTTTGATTGCTCAAACCAGGGCCAAGGACCCACTAATGGGGTGCAGATCACTTTCCAAGGGTCTTGGGGAGAAGGGACAGTTAAGGCACCAAAAAGCCTCTTTTATTTATTTTTTCCTCCTTACATGCACTTTCTTGGTCTGCCAGCAGATAGGATTTTTCAGCAGACCTCTCCACTCAAACCCTCCAAGGGAATGTTGCAGGTGGGTGCCAAGGTGGGTGTTGCAGAAGCAATGTCCTGGAGAATTCCCCCTCAGAGAAGGCTATTCAGAGCCAAGACTCAAAAATTGGACTTGCTGAGAAGCTTCTCTCCTCCCTTTGCCAGCACACCCTCCCTTTTCTCAGGAAGGAAATAAATTTCCACTCCACCTCCCTCTGCCTCTTCATCCACCAGCCCAAGTCAAATAGGGAGGGTATTTGAGAAGACAAGAATCTTCTCAAAGTCTTGGCCTGGAAGGGCAAGACTTGTGGGACACAGCAGACCAAATTTGCTGGCCAAAAGTTAGATTAGCCATAGACTGAGTCTCTCCCTCTCACCTTTCCTAGGGAAGTGGACCCCTGTGGCAGCTCAGTCCATAGCTGCCAGCCAGGGTTTGGAGGACCTAATGCTTTCTACTCTGAGGGTAGGGGTTTGGTGCCAGCACCTGTAGCTGCAGCTTTACTTACAGATCTTCCCTGCTGAGTCTCCTTTCCTTTACCCCTTTCTATTCTGGTTGCTGCTCAGCCTTCCCCTGGTGTCCTAAACCCTAGAACAGTTTTCTGGACAGTTTCTGCCTGTTCTCTAGCTATTTTTCTGGAAGAGACCTGTACCTTCTCCACCTTTATCAATGTCACTTTAAATTTGACTGGTCTGAATACATCCATTAAAAGATGGAGAATTTCAAAGTGGATAAAAATATCCAGACCCAGCTGTATATTATCTACAAGCAACCCATATTAAATGCATGAGATTAGATGAGTTAAAAGTAAAAAGATAGAGAACAATATACTATGCTAACACTAATCAAAAGAAAAGCTAGAGTAGCTATAATAATTTCAGGGAAAGCCAACTTCAGAACTAGGAAAAGTGTCAGAGATAGAGAAGGGTATTGCATATTAATAATGGATTTATTCTCAAAGAAGATATAACAATCCTAAATATACATGCACCTAATAATATAATGTCAAAATACTTGAGGCAATAACTGATAGAACTGAAAGAAATAACTGAAAAAATCCACTGTCATAACTGGGGACTTCAACACCCTCTTTCAGTAACTGATAGATCAAGCAGGAAGAAAATCAGTAATGATATTGATTACCTGAGCAACACTATCAACTTTATCTAATTGATATTTATAGATTACCACATCCAAAAATAGCAAAATATGCATTCTTCTCAAATTTACTTGGAACATTCACCAAGACAGAACACAATCTAAGTTGTAAAAACACAAATTTAAAATAATAGAAATTATAAATATTATGTTATCAGGCCAAATGAAACTAACTGGAAATCAGTAACAGAAAGATAACTGGAAAATCCCCACATTTTGGCAATTAAACAATACATTTCTAAATTTCTAAATAGCATATGGGTTAAAGAAATATCAAGGGAATTTTTAAAAATATTTTGAATTAAATGAACATAAAATACTACTTACCAAATTTTTTATTTTTGGTAAAAAATTCAAGCAGTACTTAGAGGGAAAGTAATGGCATAAAGACACATATTAGAAAAGAAGAAAGATCTAAAATTAATAACCAAAGCATTCACTCTATGAAACTACTGCAATAGTAACAATTTATGCCTAAAACGAGCAGAAGTAAAGACTAATAAAATTGGAGCAGAAATGAAAGAAATTGAAAACAGAAAAACAATAGAGAAAATAAGTGAAATCAAAAACTGGTTCTGAAAAAATTAATACAAATGAAAAATACCTATACTGATAGCAAGGTACCAAGAGTGAGAAAAGAGAGACAGAAAGACAGAAAGAGAGAGACAAGAAAGCACAACTTATCTGTGTTAGAAATGAAAAAGAGGTTATTATTATTGATCCCATGGATATTAAAAGGATAATAAAGGAATATATAAGCAACTCATGCCCACAACTTGATAACTTAAGATGAAATGGGCCAATTGAATGAAATACATTACAAAATTCAAATAAGAAAATATAGATAACATGAATAACACTGTATCTCTTTCCCTGTACTATTAAAGAAATCTAATCAGTAAGGATTGCACTGGTGTGTCCTGGGTATATTTCAAAATAGTTATTTTTTCCAAGCCCCTGCTGGAAGAATAGTTGGCATTTTCCCAGAGCCTCACAGTGAGAATCAGGTGGGGCTGTTGGAGGTAAAACTCATGAAAGCATGGGGCTTCTCTCTAAGGCTGGGCCTTCAGGAGTTTTTAGCTTTCAAGCCACTCTCAAGGCTTATAATGAGCCTCCAGCAACTCATCAATTGTAGTTTAAATGTTCCTGATGCCAGCGGAGAGCTTTTGTTCCTGGGCTTCTGCTCCAGGTAAGCTGTGATTCTTTGTATCCACCTCTTGCTATTTTTAAGGACAGTGGTTTGCTCTGTGATTTCAATTCTCTGACGGATCTAAGAAGGGTTGTTGTTTTTCAGTTTGTTCAGGTTTTTAATTGTTGTTAGGATAGGACTGACTAATTCCCAGTGCTTTACATGCCAAAGTAGAAACCAGAAGTTAAAAGAATCTGTGTTATAAATGAAACAACCTCACTGAAAGGGGATTGAGAAAATGGTGTTGACCTGAGTAACTTTGGATAGGAATGAAGTTTGTAAAATTAAAAGGAAAAAGAACTGTAGATAAGCACTGTATTCTTGACCGTAAAGTTATTTCAATGGGTGTATGAGTTAACAATTATGAAACCACCATGCATGCATGCTGGAATTGAACAATTAAGTAAATGGATGGTAGTTGGTGGGAGCCAGGTTTCTCACTGGAGAGGGAGGTCACAGATAAACAAGGAAAGGGGGCTAGAATGAGCCTTGTGGCAATGGGTTAAAGTTGGAGAATCAGCATGAACTCATCTTTAGCTTAATATAGATACAGATGGTCACAAACAGAAATATTTATAGGTAAACGTGTATACAAGGGTTGGTATACATACATATATTTTCTTGTTCTGTCAGCTGAGAAGGCCTAGAAGAAATGACAACCAGTAGCAGCCAGCTCACCTAGAGCACAGATTATGGTTTCTAATTCCATTCTATAATAAAAGAAATCAGGACTCTGGAGAAATGGCTGACTCTAGGACTGGGACAGGGAAAATACAAGATGAGCCTGGACTCTCTTGTGGTGATACAAAGTAATGAAGTCCTACAAAAAAAAAAAATACACAACAACAAGAGAAAACTACAATGATGGGCTATGACAAAGGGAAATAAGTTAAGTGAAAGAGCTCCTGCTAACCAAAGCTGGAACAATTGGAGCAACAAAATAAGTAAAGTTGTATTGGAATATAACCCAAAGTACAAAATAAATATCCATCATTCCATACTGCATAAATGAATGATTGAATGATTAATACAAACATACACAGGGGAGAAGAGATAAATCTCCTGTGCAGAATAATTCTAAATAATTTGTATCAATACTCTGCCCTCAAGGAGGGAGAGCATGGCACCATATTCCTTAAGCATGGGTTGTACATGCTGATTTCCTTCTCAAGAGTAGAGTATAGAAATGGGAGAAGGGGGTTAGGGGGAGAAGAGTGGCTTTACTAAAGAAACTTGACAGGCATTACATCAGCCAGGTGATCAAGGTCAACCTTAACAGTGATCAGTCATATTGGTAGTTCTACTTCCTTTGCTGAATAGCAGGCATTTGATGAGTATGATCTTCTGCCCATGTACTTCTGCTTGTCTAGAATTTTCGGACACTGGCTTCAGAACTAGCAGTCTAATTTATCTCTTCCTGTTGCCCTCCCAAAAATGAAAGTGTTAGGAGAATATAAGTCTCGGACACCAGGCTGCCTTATGCCCTTACATAATTCCCAGATTCCTTATGCTTCTCTTCTCCATGTGTAATAAGGATGACACAAGTACATATGCCACAGGGTCAAGATTCTAGTGATGATTAAGGGGTCAACATACTGCCTGGCACACAGCAAATTCTCAGTAAATTTCAGTTACCATTATTAGTAATGTTATTACCTTTGACCAACAAACATCTCAGAAACAGCCTGGTCTTCTTTTCTAGATTTTCTAGGAAATACTGTCCAGCAGCTACAGGAATGCACATGCCCAGCTGAAGAGCTGCCCTGTTCCTCCAGAGTCTACCTGCTTTCTCAGCCTCGATTCTGGTTTTTAGTAGCTCACCACTTCTCTCTTTCAACTTTGCAAAAGACACTGGGTTTGTGGTTAAAAAATAGTTATTTATTAGAAAAGTGCCTTATTCATAGTAAGCCACACTTTCATGACTATCATCTTATTTGCTTAGGAAATGATTCCAAAACAGGGTCAAAATGAGAAAGTGGAGAATCTCTTTGAGTTTAGTATCCCCATATTTGTATCTTATCCATGATTAAATGTGCACATTTTTCTTGGTGCCAGAGTATGTTAAGATGATTTCCTTTTTATATATGAATGTCCATGGCATAGCTGGTATGAGCATTAAAGGTTTAGCTGGGTTTTGTGAAAATGGGGTTATTGTGCATGAGGAAATCTACATGTTTCACATCCTGTAGACTAAATGGAGGGCTGGTTGTTAATCTAGATTTTTGTTGTGATTTGTTCTGTTTTTGACATTCTGTAGTCATATATAGGCTGAAGCAAGCAATTTTCCACTCTGGAAAAAAAAAAAAAGATAGAATATGATTGAATTACATAACTTTGAAATCTAAAGTTATTTTTCCCTCCTCAATGTAAACTCTGAGTTTCAGAATTTCCAGCCTAACAATTTGTGGACCCTCTCTTGTAAAACAATTTTAATGAGTTTCCCTTCTTTAATCTCATTTTCCCCCATATCAGTGCAAGCACATTCTCTTCTTCCACAGAAACAGGCAATAACACAGTCACAACAAACCCAGAAAATATTCAAGGTCACATCACATGACATTTTAACTGTAAAATTATAATTCTCAAGTTTTTCCAAAAGTGTAAGATGTTTCGAGCTCATACAGTAAGAGGAAAAATCTCTCTCTCTACCAACACATTTTGGTGGTTTCACCCCTTTCACAGGAATCTCTAAGGGATTTCTAATTAGAGGAATTTACAGGAAATGTCAAACATTCTAAATAACTGATGTGTTGTAATTAAAGTCTCAGCAATTGAACAAATTAACCTTTATATTTTTACTGTATCAAACTACATAGCCGTTTCCAGAAAGTTTCTAAAGCAAGTAATTGAGGGAGTTATCAAAAAACAGGAAATGGAGGAAAATTACATTTCTGTATTGCTACTACAGTATTTTAAGTATGCAAGTAAATTGAAAGCAGTGATCTTTAGCTAAGATAAAAATAATAAAAGAGCTCCAATGTCAAAATATAAGGTACTAAAATATTTCAATTAATGTATAATAAGGTGAAAGGAAATAGCTATAATTTTGACTGTTAAAATTACAGCAAAACTTGAAACTTTCAATTTATGCTATAGCATATTACTAAAACACATAGAAATGAAATTATTTAAAATTACAATACAGTAAAATAGGGATTGAAAAGATGAACATGAGTCATTGAATTATTGTTAAATTATCCATTCAGATCAGTCCAGAATTAGGTTCAGAAAGAACCCATGATTTTGTGTTTCAGTTTATTATTTCATTTTGATTCATTCAGAAGTCATAATAACTCAAAAATCACATTCAGTTATGAAGTAAGAATATTAATAGTAAAGTATAATTATACAGACATAATTTTTCTTGTGCCTTCAGCTAAATCCAGTAACTGAAGACAACTAGAAAATATTGTTGCATGTAATAGCCATTTAAGAGCTGTTTATTTACATATGAATCTTCCTGGTTATTTGTGTACTATTTTAAGATCATTTTAATTTTTGTATATATTAGGATGCATTTAAGATTTTAAAGATTACTTATTAGATTTAACTTAAACTAATTCATTTCACTCTACCTAATCTCACAAAATATTCTTTTATGGTATTTGTACTCTTAATTGTTGTGAATTTTTATAAATGGCAGGGAAAAATTAAGGTGAAAATTAGCTATGCCTCTTCCCTTATACATAACATCTGAGAAGAAAGACAAGAAGTTGACAAAGTAACAAGACTCTCTCAAATAAACTATATGAAGTACTATATGATACATCTTAATAATTTATTGGTCTAAGTATCAAATGAAGAAAACATTTTCTCTCTGGTTACTTTTATAGAAAGTTTTATATACTTTTACATAAATCCAATGAACTCTATTATCTGTTCTAAAACTTTTAGAATCATAGATTCTTTCAAAAAACTTCAAGGATTTTCAATTTCAAACATAAAATCCTGTATGGATGATATTTTTATGCCCAAAAGTGCATGCCATAGCAAACTGTAAACATATATGCAACGTGTATCATTCAACAAAATCTAACTATTTATTTTAATAAATACAATTTGCCTTTTATTCAACAGTTTCTTGGAAGATAGCAAGTTTTTGTTAATTTTAGAGGATTTGAGATAAAATGAGATGATTTCAGAGCATAGCTATATCAATGTATAATTATGATTTTTTTAGTTTATTCATGAATTTTCTTGAGTTTTCCTGCTAGGAATTGTATTGTTTGCAAATAGAAGTAAGTGTACATCTTCTTTTCCAATTCTTGTGCTCCTACTTGTTTCCATTTAATGGCATTGGCTAATCCTCCAATATCATGGTCAATAGTAAGCATTTTTATCTTATTTCTGACTGCTGGTAATCAGTATAGATATTTATTTTCGAAAACAGTGATTTGGAAATCATTATGCCATGTTTGTGTGTGTAACATTTGTTTCTGTGTCATAAATTACTTGGTCACCCCACTACAGTGCCACAGATGGAGAATTAGAGGGTTAGGAAGGTTGACTGGATTTCCTAGCATTATTGAAAATCAATAGAAATAGCTGTGAATGAATTATTTTTTTTCCAACTGTGAGTTTTTAATTCTTTTCTGACTTGGGTTCCTTTTGTGTACCTCAGAGTTTGCTTGCAATTGCCAAATATGAATTAAGGAAATTTAAATAATAATTTCTGCTAAAATTTGCGTTGGTTTTAAACTGACACCAATGAGATTTACATAGCCTTATGGCATTCAAATGCTTTTTTCTCATATGGCAACTTGTCACCATTTCTCTGCTGACTTCAATGCAAATAACACCTTTCTATTGATATTTACTTTGACATAGATGTTGACAATTTTGAATTTAAGTGGCAGCATTAATATTGATAGCAGCAACATAGAGTCTTGCAATAAAATCTGGATTTAAAATTTATTTTAAATAAAGGTTGTAAGGGAATTTTTCGCCTGGGTTATTAGAGAGATTAAAATAGACAATGGATAAACAATGACAACCATTCAAAACTGAGATGTTTAAAAAGGAAAGAGAAGTCCAGAGAAGCACTGTAGAGGGTTCTTTAAAATCAAATTTGCCCAAAAGAAAAAAAAAAGAATGATAAAAAGTAGGGAAAAGTATATGATAAGCGTTTTAGTTTCCCAGCTCCTAAATCAAATACTATACAATGGGTTAGCTTAAAAATAGGCATTTATTGGTTTCCAAGGCTAGGAGGCTTGCTTCCTCCAGAGTCAGTTATCTTCTGGCTAGCCAACAGTCTATGGGGTTCCTGGCATTTCCGCCACATTGTGATGCACACAGGAACATCTTTCCTCTCTGATTCCATTGGCTTCCAGCTTCTGGCTGCTCCCTATGGCTTATCTCTGTGGCCTTCTCTGTAAGGTTTCCAGTAATAGGATTAAGACCCACCTTGATTCAGTTGCATCATACCTTCACTGAGATAACCTCACCAAAATGTCCTATTTACAATGGGCTAACACCTGTAGGAATGGCTTAAGTCTAAGAACATATTTTTTGGGGGGTACGTAACTCCAAGCCCCCACAATAATAAAGGTAAGTGGCAGAAACAAGGCAAAACCTCCTTGAAACTATCGTATTATATTTCTTTTTTATTATTATTATTTACTAATTTTAATATCTAAAGGACAGAAAGCACAGCAAAGCTTAGTTTGTTTCTGTGATAACAAGGGGTCATTTTGTTTTTCCCATCAAACACTGTACCTCTTCACACTCCATTTCTGGACCTGTCAAAGTATTTCCACATTTCACTACAGGAAAGATGCCATCATCTTTTGACATCATCTCCTGTCAAAGCAGAGAGGCTAAACACCCAACTAACATTATTTTATATTCAAGCATCATTCCTTTTTGATGGTGGTCTTCTAATACTCATATCCAGACTGTCTGAAAATGGTATTGTTTTGTTAACACACTTCCTTCTGGAGAAAACTGAAGCAATCAGAAAAGAACTATCACATCTGTGTCCATCTCCTTCTTCCTTTCTTTTAGTATGGACAGCTGCGCTAACATAGCTCTTCTACTTTTCCATTAGATATCCTGCTTTACTTACTCAAGGGCATTGTTCCAGAAATTTGCCAAAATTTGCCAGATTTGACAAAATGATCCCTTATTATCACATGCAACACACTAAGCTTTGCTGTCCTTTCTGTCCTTCCACATGTCCTCTATTTTTCCTTCTCTACTGGATCATTCCATCAACATACAAATTTTCCCTTGACTCCATTTATCCAGTTCACTGGGATAATCGTGCTTTTCTTCTAATCATAAAATGAGGAATAGCATGAAGATTTCTAACATTCGTCCACCCTTGGATGTCTGGGTTAAAAATAATTTGGTCATTATCCATTTTTACACAGATGAATTTATTATTTCAGTATGTTTAAGGAATTTTTCATTGTTCTGAAGTTAGATTGGTTTAATGTAAATAAATTGGGTGCTGTTTTTTTCTTTTTCTATATCTGGAAAAGTTTGAATAGGTTTGTAATGATCTTGTCCTTGAGAAAGAATTTGGTGGCACTCACAAACCTAGGCTTAACATATTATTTTTAGAGATATTTTCAAACAACTGTTTCAAGTTCTTTAATTGCTGCAGGGCTATGAAGACTGTTTATTCTTGAACCTGTTTTGGTAAATTGAATTTCTCTAGAAATTATATCATTATAATAACATATCAAATATTGGTTCAATTCTGTTTAATGCATCCTCATATTTTTATTTTAAGTCTGATGCATGTATAATGTCTCTTTGTACATATCTTTTATTGTTTATTTGTACCTTCTTTCCTTTATCTTGGTCATGTTTGCCAGAATTTGATCAATTTTTCAAGTTTATCCAAAGAACCAAGGTAATGAATTTATAGCTTTTCTTTTCCTCTTTATTGGATCTTTGTTTTTGCTTCGTTAATTTTTGCTGTCTTTATAATTTTCTTCTACTTTCTTTGTGTTTTATTTTTGTTCTTACTGCTTAAATTGGACACAACTCATTTTTTAACCTCTTTTCTAATTTAGCAATTAAAGATATAAATGTTTCTGATATACTACTTTCACTACATTCCAGAATTTCAGGTTAAATTTTCATTTTAATTATCTTTCAAATATAAGTATGTTTTTAATTTGCATTATGAATTTGTATTTAACTGACAGATCAATTAGAAGTATGTTTTAAAATCTGATAAATATTTTTGTCTCTTTGTTACTGCTTTCTAACTTAATTGCATGGGGTCAGAATAATGTAGTATGTATGATTCTTTGAAAATGTAAGATTTACTTTATCACATAATATATAGTCCAGTTTTGTAAATGTTCCATGTAAGCCTATAAAGAATTTCTATTCTCTAATACTTGGGTACAGGATACTCTCTCTGTTTCTTATATCGTCATTGTTAAAAACATTTTTAATACCATAGCTTAATATAAAATTGGAAGAGGTGTATTGAAATATCTCACAAGGACCACATAAAGCAATAAAATTTTACTTTATATGTTGATTAAAGTATATATAGGTAAATTTTAAAACAGTTTCATTGAGATATAGTTCAAATACCATACAATTCACCCAGTTAAAGAGCATAACTAATGGTTCTTAGTGGATTTACAGATATGGGCAATCAACACTAAGTTGAATATTTTAATTACCTCAAAAACAAATCCTGCACCCTTTAGCCATCATTCCCATTCCCACATCTCTCTCCCAGCCATAAGCAACCACTAATCTACTTTCTGTCGATTTTTATTATTTGCTGTAATCATGTTCTATAAAGTTGCTGCAAATACTGAATTAGTGAATCCTGAAATATTGACCCAAGGAGTTAGTTTCCTGTGAGCCCTGGTCACAACATCTCCTCAATAAACTGGTTTTATGTGTTTCTGTTTAAAAACACTTAGAATTTTTACTTCTTCATTAAATTTCCATACAACAATTCCCAGAGAATTTCCTTGTTTCACCAACCTTTTAGAGACTACCCCCTTTTAAACTCATCCAGAAATAGCATCATTGACTTCAAAACATTGTAGAACAATGTGGCAAAATAAGACAACTCAAATTTCCTTAAATAAGTCAATATTTACCTGGTGTATGTTTTTCCATTCTTTTAATTACAACCTATCTATGTCCTCATTTTTTTTAAACTTTTCATTTTGAAATAATTTCAAGACTACAGGACAGTTGCAAAAATAGTACAAACCCCATACAGAGAACTCCAACAACCCCCAAAACTTACCTCTGTAGATACCCATATCCACCAATTTTGACATTTTGCCACTTTTGCCACACCTATTTTTCTGTCTGTCTCTATCTATCTATCTCTGTCTGTGTGTGTGTGTGTGTGTGTGTGTGTGTGTATGTGTGTGTGTCTGTCTATCTATCTATCTACCTACCTACCTGCCTACCTATCTATCTATCTATAATTTTCTGAACATTTGAGAGCAGGGAGCAGGTTGCACACATCATATTCCTTGAACACATAATGCTTCCATGTGCATTTTCTGTGAACAAGCATATTTACTTATATAATCAACTTAAGTGAAGTTTTCAGGTTCAAGAAATTTAGCACTGCTATAAAGCTTATATTCTACATTCCAATTTTTTTCTTATGTCCCAATAATGTCCTTTTGAGCCTTTTACCTCCATTAATATATCCCATCCAGTATCATGTATTGCACTTAGTTGTCATTATCTCCTTAGCAACTCTTTCTTTCTCTTTAAAAAAAAAAATTTGTGAAAACGTATACACAACATAAAACCTCCCATTGCAACCCCTCCCAAGCATACCATTTGGAGAGATTAATCACATTCACAATGTTGCAATACCCTCACACCATCCATTACTAAATCTTCCCCTTCACCCCAAACAGAAATCCTACACCCATTATGCATTAACTCCCCATGCCCCCTGCACCCCTGGTAGCCTGTACTCTACTTTCTGTCTCTGTGAGTTTGCATATTCTCTGATATTTTCTCTGTGGTTTACCAAAGGACTTAAATCTAAGATCCTACGTTTATGAAAATCTCATTGCTTTGATAACAACTTAATTTCAATAGCAAACACAAACTATGTTTGTATATTCCTCCATCCCCCAACTTTATGTAGTTCTTTGTCATAGATTATGTGTTGATTTATTATTATGTTTTATGCATTTGCCTTTTAGATCCTATAGGAAATAAAGGTGAAATTACGCACCAAAAATACAATAGTGCTGGCATTTATATTTACCTGTGTCATTATCTTTATCAAGATCTTTATTTCTTCTTGTGGCTTCAATCAATTGCCCAGTATCCTTTCTTTTGACCTGCAGAACTTCCTTTAGCACTTCTTATAGGGTCAGTCTAGTGGTGATGAAGACCCTCAGCTTTGGTTTATGTGGGAATGTCTTAATTCCTCCCTAATTTTTGAACCCCCAATTTCTGTTACTGATCTTCAGCTCTCTTGAGTTCCTTATCATAATTTTCATCTCTCTATTGATATTCTCACTGTAGCATTTTCCTGATTTCCTTTAGTTCTTTGTTCATATTTTCTTTTAGTTCTTTGAGTATATTTAGTACACTTTTTAAAAGTGTTTGTCTGGAATGTGTCTAATCTTCCTCATTGATGGTTTTTAATGATTTTATCATCAACTTTGCCTGGACCATCACTTCTTGTTTCTTTGTGTGCTTTGTAATCTTTTGTTGAAACCTGGGCATTTTGATATTTTACTGTGTTTTTGCTGGAATTT
>JAQZBX010019140.1:0-34034 GCA_029593785.1 Cabassous unicinctus
ATAAATAAATAAATCTTAAAAAAAAAAAAAAAAGACAGCGAGGAAACAGTGGCAGCGTGCACACACCCGGGACCATGCCCGGCTGCTGGGCTGTCAGCCCCTCCGCCCAGGTCGGATGGCCAAAACCACGGGGGACCCAAGGCAGCCCCCAAAAGACACTCTACAAACTTCCTAATGGGTGGCAGGGACACAGACATGGGCACCAACCTCTTAGGTGGAGGTTTTCGGAAGCCAGTGCCTGCTGCAGAAATCAGGAGCCCATCCTGCCACATCACCACATTCCAGGCCCCAGTTTCCCCATCTGTAAACTGAGAGGCCCCTTCTTGATATGAAATCTATGACTTGATTGTGTTTTCAAATTTGAAATAACCTTTTCAAAAGGGGACTATGATTTACAAAGTATTTTCCCCTGCTCTCACCTGACTTCAAAAAATCTTGAGAGGTAGAAAGGCCTGATTTCACATCACAGCTGAACAAGCTATGGTTCAGAGGAGCTAAATGACATTTCCGAGGTCATGTGAAAGAATCAGAACTTGATCCTGCTCATCTACGCCCAAATCCCACGTGCATCCCAAGGTCCTCTTAAGTACCCCGCATCGCCGACCAGCACAGAGCCAGGCACGTGTAGGCATGAAGAACTGCCCAGTAGCCGGCTGCTCTCCGGGCCAGTCCGCACAGCCACACTCTGTCCACAGAGCACAGCAGCTCACAAGGCTGCAGCCCGCAGCCCGGGCAGGGGGAGGCCTGCCACCCCAGAGCCTACTGTCTCAAGCAGGCCTTCCATGACTAGGAGAACAGGATCAGAGGAAAACCTCAGACAGCGGCCCCAGGGAGCAGCCGTGCTTCTTAAGGTCAGAGGACTGTGAAGCAGAAGTGAAATGTCAGGCGCTTCGCCCAAACACAAAGGGTGTGGGACACAAAGCCTGCCTCAGGAGCTGTGCAAACAGCTGTCACCGGGAGGGGACAGGGAATTGGGGAGGCTGGGCCAACCTGGGTCAGACAGGAAGCCCTGCGACCTATTCTCAATCGAGAGACTCTCACTGTGGCCGGAGGCTAGCCCTGCAGATGTTCAGACAACACACTCCACAGGAGACCGTGGACCCCCGCCTCAATTGCAAACAGACGGGAGGAGCTGCCGGTAGGGACAATTGCAAACTCTCGGGCCTTGCCTAGAGAGCCATCTGGATTCTGCTATTGAGAAGCAAGAGCGTCCCTGCCCTCCCGGGCCCTCTCCTCCTGAGTCCCCCACCCCTTCAAATGGAAGCCACTGCTTATTCGGCATTCAAGGAACATTTACTGTGCCATTCTGGGCGAGAGAGAGGAGGTAGGTGGTCAACAATCCTCGCAACAACTCTCAGTGGTAAGAGCAATTTCCTTATTAGAGATGAGGTCAGCAATCGCTTGTCACTTGGCCAAAGTCACCCAGCCTGTAGGAACCAAGATCCAATCTCAGTTCTCCCTGGGCTAGTGGCTTTCAAGCTTTAGACTGAAACCCACAATAAGGCAAATTTTACGTTGCAAGCCCAGGGCACACACACAGTTATACACACATATAAATCACTGAAACAAAGGTTTCCCGAAACAATACTATGTTTACTCTTTGTTGTATGATACAGTTGGTTCTTTTTTGTAATTGCCAGTCACGACCCAACTAAATTGATTTCATGATGCACTAATGGGTCACAACTCAGTTTGCAAAACAATGCTTTACCATGCACCATTTGTCCATCTTCATTGAAACATGTATTTAACTCACTTGATCCCTGGGCAGAGATCAAATCCTTCTCACTTCTCAAGGCTCAGAGACTTGCTCACCAACCTCAGAATTTATTCAAGACTCTGCAACAGGCTGCAGGAATGGACATGGCAGAAGGGGGGTGAAAAAGACGAAATACCTGTCTTGGAACTTTCACTATAGAAAGGCAAAGGGAAGAGACACAACCTTGACTCAAATAACTTTCCTTCCAGGCTAAAGTAGCAAATGAATGCAAGCATTACAGAGTTCCTGCATAATGAACAGGAAGGACAGGTGTCTCCTCATGGGGGAGGTGCTGGAAGGCGTGGTGGAGTCAGTGACATGCCAGGGTGGCATCTGCTCTATAAAATGGCAGGATGGCAAGGGAGCAAACCAACCCCACGCCCCCATCTCAGGTCGTCAGTACCAAGCGGGCACCAGGGAAGAGTCAGAGGGGGATGGAGAAAGAGCCCCATTCCAGGTTCCTAGAACAACAGAAGAACCTAGGAGAGAAAATGGACACTGGCCAGAAGTGTCCGTCCACATGTCACCTCATTTAATCCTCACAAGCTCAGGGCTCATTTAGAGGCTGAGTCAGTGAACCCTTACTCACTCGGGGGTGCTTGGGGAAGGTGGATTCAAACCCAGGGTTCCAGGCAGCTAATCAACAGGTGATGGTTCACGTTCCCCTGCCAAACGCTTCCCACACCAAGACCATCCTGCTGCTACCTCCCTTTTGTCAATCACTGACAACACTGGCCATCAGAAAGTCAGGATTTACACCAGGCCCTGGTCGAGAAAGTAAAAATGATGGCACACATTTACATAGCTCTTACACTGTGCCAGGCATGTGTGTGTGTATAAGCTCATTTAATGCTCGACACCTTAGAAGATAGGTATACTTTATCATCCCCATTTTCTACCCCAGGAAACTGAGGCACAGAGAGGTTAACTAAGGTACTGACGTGCATGCTGTCTGTAATGGGACAAGGGGGGGTTGCAGGTTTGAGTCCTACTGGCGACATCAGGCAGAGCATCTTTCCTCTCTGGACCTCAGTTTACCTACTTGTAAGAGGACTAGGTAACCTCCAGTTCCAACATCTGCAGTCCTGATATCTCCATATATGTTAAATACCCATCCCAGGCACCACACAAGGGTAGAGTTTTTACCCACTCCCACACTCCTGTCCTGACTCTGCATCCTGGTCTCTTGGATGTAGCAGATAGCCTGCACAATTCTTTTTAAGCATTTATCATATCCTGGGCTGTTCTGTCTTCCACTCAACAGTGAGCAGAGCACGTACTCAGTAACCAGCCTAAATCTACACCTCAAAACTCAACCGTGTCTTCTGCTCCTGGTCTGGGGGTTGACTGAACAAGGCCTCAGGCTCACCCCAGCCAAGTCCAAAGTAAAAGAAATCGATGGCTAGAACCAGCCCCCCTGGAACTGTAAGGGACCACAAACCCCTTCTTCACAAGCTCAACTTCTCCTTAAGGCTCCTTTCTGGGACTCCCTCCATCAAAACATTAGGTAAAGCCTAACTCCCCGCAAGGGAAGGATGCATACCAAAGACAATCACAAGGCCAATACCTAGGGGCTTTGATCCTGTTCATCCTTAGTAAAGTCTACCTTCCATTCCCTTTTCATGTGCACCCCCATCCCACCCTTTATCCCTATTTTACAGTCAAGAGAACAGACCATGAGTCAAGAAGGCCCACAGCCAGCAAGTGGTGTGGAGCTGAAATTTGAACCCAGGTCCCAGCTGAAGTCAAGTTGCAAGCCCTTTGGGCCGGACCATTCAGCTGTGTGGCAGCCACGCGCGGGAGTGGGACAGGACATGTGTCTGATAGAGATAAGGGGTGCAGATGTCTCATAGGAGCATTATCAGTGCCAGCCTGGAGCAGGACTGCCAACACTGCCCTTTGCAGCAGGGAGATCAAGGTCACCCTCTACAGAGAAGAGGGGTGGCTCTAGGGGAAAGGGGGGTGGGCAGAGAGAGACAAGACTGTTGTGATGGAGGACTCCATGACACACTCGGCAAGCCCAGGCACAGGAGGGCATTACTGGCAAATTCAACCTCCCCTTCCCTAGGGTCAACTCGCTCTCCCAGAAAAATATGCTGTTGTATCTCCAACAAATTAAGAATTTTTTTTGGAAAACTTTAGGTCTGTAAAGAGAAAAAGAAACCCTTCAAGCACTAGCTACAGAGATCCAATTATTTTATGTGTTATATTCCTTAATCCTCACAACAACCAGGCAAAGGAATCATCATTTCCCCATTCTACAGATGGGGAAACTGAGCTCCCATATGTCCCTCCAGCTAGGAAGTGACAGCATGGCTGCCTGGACTTCAAGTGCACGTCCAGGCCACCAGTCAGAGCCCAGACCCTTCAAAATCCAGACAATTCAAGACCCAAGAAAAGAAAAGCACAACATGGAGAGAAATATTCCTAAAACATCTCGCCATGGCTACAGAAAGCTCTATTACCCTGCGAATCAAAAACAATCACGACTGTCTATTTGCTGTAAGCTCCAAGCAGCATGTGTTAAAGAAGTTTATGTGAATCATCTAATGCACTTGTGCCATGGTCAGAATTATTATCAAGCTAAAAAAGATTAATTTTTCTAAATACTCTAAATCCTCAGGCACTATTATAACAAAGGCTACGGCTAGTGTTAACATTTCTGTTATCTTGGCTGACAGATCCTCAAGCACACACACCTCCTTTCCACTTCTCCCTCTTAAAGACTTAAACATACACTCACACAGGGAGGTGGGAAGGTCAAGGGGAAGGGGCAACGTACCTTTGGCCCCAGGTCCCCACTAGAGGACCCGCCTCCCTAGAAAATTAAAATGACCTAAAAGACTCGCAGGGAGAGCTGGGTGTCTCCCAGCTCCCTGCAAGTGTTGGCTGACACAGAACTAACTCTCGGTCCAAGTTTGCAAATGCTTAGCTAACAAAGATGGCATTATGCAAAAGACTGGTGCACACTGCTGGTCTTGGAGTTCAAATGAAGTGACCACTGCCAAAAACTTTGTTTGGGTCCCCACCACTCCTCCCCATTCCACCTCCCTCCTTGAAATAAAGGGCAAGGATTTGCAATTTAGGGTCTTGCAGCCACTTGAAACCCATTAAGGTAGCCGTATTGCCCGGGTTCTGGCAAAATGCAATTCCAGTTACTCATTTAGTGTTTAATTAGCTAACGATAGAGGAGTCTGGTTAAGAGAAATTGCAGCAAATTGGGTGGGAGCTCAAAGAGGGGACCCAACACAAAGTTTTGGGCTTCAAGGGGAGAGGAGTAATTTAAAACAAAAAAACTATGTTTTGTTTTTTTTTAATCTGCCACACAAGGGTGCCAAGGGTCAAAGCCAAAGGCAATGCCGTGAACTTGCCAGGACCTCTGGGCAGATAGTTAGGCTGGCTTATCGCAGGGGAGAGCATGTCCCAGCTACTTGCAGCCCAGCTGCAGGCCCCTCCCCAATCAGGCCTACACTGCCACCCTCCTGTCCCTTCTTCCCCCAAAGGGTTCTGGCAGGCGTGGACACTCCCTGCCTGGCAGGAACCTCAGCTCAGCACATCCAAGGAGAGCCCTCTCAAATATCACTTTGCTATTTCAAACCCGATAAGGACGCCAGGCCTTGGCCACACAGCCACAAATACCTCAGCTCAAGCCCACGACTCTGGGGAGATTTCCTACTTTGACCCACTCTCCTAAAGACACAGTCCCACAGCTGGAGTTGGAAGGAGGGCTTAGCAGCTCTCCTGGGTGGGAGGGAGCACAGGGTTGACAGTCAGCCCTGCTGAGTCGGGGATTCACAACAGCACAGCTGAAAGGGACCTCGGGTCCTCAGCGCAGGGAACTGAGACTCACCAAGGTCACGGGACACAGTCCACTACACTCAAGTTTTTAACCGGGGGTCACAGATGGGGGTGGGCTTTGGAGAAGCAGTGCATTCACCTCTTAAAATCACGTACAAAATCTCCTTTAGGATGACATGTGCATCTTCTGGAAGGCAGATCCATAGCATCTATCCACCAAAAGTTAAGAACCACTGTACCATAACAAACCCCTGTACCAGAATCCAGGTCTTACCTCTGCCAGTGACTTGCCATTTACCTCTCAGGGGCTCTAACCGAATTCTGTTAAATTCATTTTCTCACATTTTGGGTCCAAGGTAAATCCCTTCCCTGTTTCAGAGATTCTGTATCAAATGAGTGTGTCAAAAGCTAAGAGGTGGAATTCAAAAGACCAGGGTCTAGTACCAGCTCTGCCACCTCCTGGCTACATGCCCTCGGACATGCATCTACACCCCAGGCCTCAGTTTCCTTATCTATAAAACAAGGATTATAATAAAACCTGACCAACGAGGCACCTGTGAGGCCCAACTATGTCCATGTATGTGAAGATGCTTCATAAAAAAATGTAGAGTAGCCACAGTCAGGGCAAGGAACAGTCACTGTTCTCTCACACCTGCAACTCAGAGGCTGACATTTCAGGGCCTTAACTCCTCCACTCATTTCTCGCCACCAAAAGGAAAACCCAAAATTCAGTACCAGAAGGAGTGAAAGGATTGCTGGTAGCTTGAAAAGGCACCAGAGACAAGTCTACCAACCCCACAGACCCTGGAGGAGATAAAACAGTGGAGAAGGCGGCCAGGGCACCACTGGGCCCACAGTAGGAACGTCCACTCCACAAAAGACCAGGCCCCATGCAACAATGTCTAAAGGAACCTAAAGGGACCCCCAATGGGCTGCCCCAGCCTCCGGGGAATGGCAAGGAAACCATGTGCAGAGACCCTCTGAGCACTCCTCCCAAGGCTCTCTGATTGAAGGCAAACCAATTTCTCAGAGGGGCCAATCTTGATACCGAGTCTCCCCAACTCTCCACATTCTAGTATATGTGGTCAAAATCAGGCTCTCGGGCCTCTAAACAATGAGCCAAGAAAACTGAAGTCGCCAGGTGTGAGGGGAAAAATAGACTGTGACTCAAATAAAAACTCACCAATTCAAAGAAAATTAAAAACCCCTCCCGCTAAGTCACCTGGTTCATTCCAGGCCCCACAGCCGGCCTTGACCTGAGAAGGGACTTCAAAATCACCTGACCCAGACACTGGGGAGGGGAGAGGACTTGATCACAAAACCATTTCCCTACGAGAGCCGAGACCCACAAGGATCTTCCACTCGAGGTCCTTTCCAGTCCACAGAGTCAGAGATGCCCAGCCCTGCCCAGCCCAGCACTTACACAACCCACCCAAGGCTGTGTTTGGAGGGCTGCCCAGACTCCCCACACTTTGAGCCTCTTTCAGTCTCCTTTGACAAAAAATTGAGAGCCAGTTAACACACATTTTAATATACATTCCACTTTGTTTTCTAAGAAGAATTTATATGACTAGTTAAGCCACCTTAAAATCATCTTGCTCAAGAGCACCAAGCAAAAGTGACCAATGAGCAATTTCCATTATTCCACTGGCCATTTCAGCCCAGTTTACTCCCTGACCCCAAATCACCTACTTTTTCTTACCCATAGGTCCTTAACTCCTTTGGTCAATTAGCGTGAATGCCTACTATGTGCAAGGTATTGTGGGAGCTACAGAGATGAGTATCTCACGGTCTCTGCCATGGAAAATATTAATAAGCTGCGGTTGGGAGTGGCCAGGGAAGATGAATCTAAACGAGAAGTTAGCCAGTATGAGTGTAAGCAGACTTGCCGTGGAACTAAAGGGCCAAGCCACAGCGGTGTTAGAAGCACAAATTCCTGAGGCAGTCATGAGCTTTGTGGTATCCTAAGGCTTCCACTTACCAGCTGTAAATTAACCTCTCTGTGCCTCAGTATCTTTACCTGCAAAATGGAATCAACCATGTGTCTACTCTGTCAGAGTCAATGGCAGCATGAAATGAGGGAGTGAACCTACAGCACTGAGCATGGCAGCCTGGCATGGGGAAAGCCTCCCGCAGATGCTCTGTGTAAGCGGTTTTTATAGACGTTGAGATGAAACAGCAATCACAGTGAGCAGGAAACTATCATTAAAGTCCTCCAAGATGGAGAACTTAAAAGATGGATAGAAATTGAATGGATAAGAGAAGAATGCATTCCAGGCAAGAGGAAAGGAATCCAGTAAGAGGCTCTTGCAAAAATTCTAGCAAGAAGGAATGAAGGCTAACTAGATGTTAGCAGTGGGAATGGAGAATATATGAAAATTTAAGAAGCACAAAGAGAAAAGAGGTTCCTTTACCCATGAAAATATTTCCAATTGCTTCTCTGCTGCTACCCTTCTGACTCAGGCCATGGACAGCGGGTAGATCCCAATATAGGAAAAAAGGTTTTAATCCCCAAACCTGTGAAACCTAAGCCTCAATCATTAGCATCTTCTAAATGTCAATGCCAAGCACAGAAATCTCTACACAATTCTATTGCCATTCCTTAATGAATCACTGAAAGCAAACCCGTGTGCAAGCTTTTGCTGCCACCATATTGTGTCAAGGGGGCAGACCAAACCACAAATTGCCAAAGAGTCTCACATTATTTACCAGAGCAGCAAACTTAGTTAAAAATCATTAACTTCTCCAAAAGGTACCTTGGGAAAGACAGCACAGATCATCCCATATCCACAGATTGACTTGAAATAGGCATGTCCACCAATTTCACCACTCCAAAATGAAACCATTTACACAGTTGTCGAAGACTGCCCACAACAGAAGTTAGCCACCATAGGTTAAACACTCTCTCACACACACACATACGATTTTTACTAGGTAGAAAAGACATACTCATACCCACGTACTATTTTTATATGGCTAATATACCTCTTAGCCTCCCCCAAACTCCAGTTCAGGAAACCCTACGATCATCACCAGCAATTAGCCCCACCAGATTTTCCCAGAAGAACCACATCACAAGTGAACCAGTCACCTCTGCCTTTTACTACTGAAAGTTTACCAGGCCATAAGTACCATTCACCAGCTTCTCTTTTTCAACCCTGCAGATGGTACAAGAACTGGTCAATTTCCTCAGAATTCCACTCCCAGGGCGTTAATTTTTCAGTCACAACAAAATTTCATCACACTCAATATTCTCAAAACCAGTAAGCCTCCAGCTGAGTCTGTAACACTTCATATCACCGGAGAAATTTTCACCATGAAGATATTCACGTGAGAAGATCTGACCACTCGTGAGACTAAACCAGATGCAGGGAACACAGATGGCCTGGCCAAGTGGGTTGGAACTGATGATGTTCAAGTAACCAGCTTCTATGCCTAGAACCCGGGGCACATCCCTAACCACCTTTGTACATGCGTGCACACACACACACACACATAAACACACACACATTTAACTATCTACCAGGCCAGCAGAAAGCGAGGGCTGGAAAGGGCCATGGAAAACCTTCAGACAATTCCCTGTCCATCTCCCCCAGACTGATCCCATCCTGTTTCGTCAGATCATCAAGTGTGATTCCAACCCAGCTAGACAAAATGAGCTTTGGAATCCAATTCTTTTTTTGGGGGGGCTGCTGTGAGAAAAGGAATGACAGAGGGCAGATATCTGACCTGTAATCCTCTCATCCAACTTAAGACACTCACCAAAACAGAGTGAAACGAAGGGCAGAAAGCACCAAATCAGAGGAAATTAACAATTTCACAAGATAATTACAGGCACAAAGTTATGGATCAGCCGAGGATCTGAAAGTACACAGTCTTAGTAGACACAACATGACCCCCCACCACCACACACCCACACCCTTCCAACCAAAATTCAAAGACTGCTCCTTGGAAAGTAGAGAGTCCATTTCACCAAATTCCCACTCAACCACCCCCTTGTACAAAACATCAAGTTACATATTTGCTTTTTTTTATTATTAATATTGTGGTCAAGTTTTTCTTAAGCAAATCAATGCCAAAGAGGCTCAGTCCCCTCCCAGCTAACTGTCCACTCTTAAGACATAAACCTCACATGGTTCTGAGCCCTGCACAATGCCATTTAATTTTTCAGATAGGTATCTGAACTCCTTTGCATAATTATAACATTACAAAATACCGTTCACCAAGTTAGAACACTGGAGGAGGAGGGTACAGTGGGGAGGGCAGGGGGTCGAGGAGGAGGAGAACAGAAAAAAAGGCAAGGAAAAAATAAAGACCACTGCCAATTGGCGGTGTATTTGCTTTTGGTACTAAAGAAGTTAGAGCTATCCAACCCTGTAATTATTGCCAGGATTAAAAATTTGTTACTCACGTAATCATGAAAGGCTTTCGCTTCACTTGAATGTTCACAAGTGTCTCGCCTTTCAGGAGCTGCACAGTAAAGGTCCCAAAATACGCTGCAAGTCAAAAAATAAAATAAGATCGGGTTACTAATTATTGCTTGTGTACCCAACGGCAAATGCCCAATGCATCGTGCTAACAGCACCAGGCCTCCCAAAGGCTCAGTCCCACCTTAGCAGCCTTAAGTGGGCCAATTCAGCCTACCAAACAAAAACGACCCAACCTCTTCCAGCAAGCCAGCTGTAAGAGTAACAGATTCACCCAGCAAGTACCTACTATGTGCCGAACGCCTCACACCCATGCGATAAAACCCATGGTTTTATCCCCCACTGTACACACGGGACAACAGAAGCTCAGAGAGGTTAATCAAGCCACCCCTGGATGGTGGACAGATAGGAATCTGGGTGAGAATCCACGCCTGTTCTCAACTGGGCCCCACACCAAAATGGCTGCGAATCGCAGAAAGGTTAAATTGTCAAAGTCAGGACAGGACTATGATTCATATGCACAGCAATCCGGGTGACTCTGGCAATAAAAGGAGCCTGCAGGTTCTTCATCTAAGAGCCCACCCCTCCCACCTCACCCCCACTCCCAACCAGGCCCTCAGCAAGGTATTCTTATGCAAGAACCACTCCTCTCCACCCACCCAAGAATGCATACCAATTAGCCAAAGAAGAGGTTCTGGATGACCAAGTATCTAGTCCTTTCATGTTGAAATGGAGAGCCCTACTCAGAGAGGCACATGCCTGGCCAAGAGAGGGAGGGGAGAGCTGGCCGAGAAGCCCCTGCCTCATGCCCGGCTCCACTATTTTATATGGCGACTCCAACACTTCATATCAAGTAAGAACAAACACACAAGTCCTTTGTCAAGTGGTAAAGCCCTACACAACCACGATGTAGTCACTGGGATTAACGAGGGGCCTGTGACGCCCTGGCTTCAGAGACCGGGAGGCCGAGGCCCAGGGAGGACGCCTGCCTGGAGTGAAGCGGGCACCAGAACTGAAGTGTGACTCACAGTCCAGTGCTCCTGTCCTGTCACAGCCAGCACTGAGGAAATCATCTCAAAGGCCAGCTCTGCTAGTCATCAGGCAAGCATCTCCCTCAAGGTGTGTGAATAATGCAGCCTGGCCCTCTTCCTATCGGCTCCACTGCTTCCTCCCACACTCCAGAAAGTGGGGGTCACTGGCTTAGCCTTAAATCCCACAAGGCAGCATCTCAGAAACAGGACCAGGGTAACAGCCACTCAGAGCCAGCGCTGCCTGCGCCCAGCACAACAGACTCTTGGCATTCTTGGGACCTGAAGACAAAGACGTAGGCTCTTTTTTGTTTTTTGTTTGGGGGGGGTGGTTATGAATCTAACAGGAATATTGGGGACCATACTAGCTAGAGAAGGGACCTAGAGGACACTGCTTTCTGTCTTCTGAAGCAGCACACGTTTGACAAACTCCACACACAAAAGATTGTTAAGGCTGCACATCCCACCCTCTTCTAAGTAACTTCTATTCCTAAACCTAGGAATCCGTGACAGAGCCCCGACTGCACTCTCCCACCTATCACCCACTCCTACAGGTAGAATCCTTACACCACGCCAAATGCCTCCAACACCGCGGTTTGGAGGTTGGCAGAAGTAATTAAAAACTCATTTTCTCTGCGCAAGTTAGAACAGACACTTCATCCTCCTGCTGTTCAAAGAGTCTTGAAACAGTAACCTGAGCTGGCGGTCAGGTAAACGTGCTAAGATTCCAACGGCACAACACTCCATTTTCCTGAACTCCACCAAAATATCAAAAGCCACTCGGCTTTCTTTCCCTTTTCAAAAGGATGTCAAAGACTCCACCAATTGGTCCCACAAACCACCTAGGTCATACTCTCACGGCAACTCGCTCCCACAGACCCAAAGCTTCCCCCCTGCCTGCCACAGACCCCACACGCCTGTCCCACACCCACAGGGCCCAGGGGCCTGGCTGGAGAGTCACAAACGAAGAGCACAAACTGCAGGCATGCGGCAAGGTCTGCTCTGACCAGTTAAGGTTCTGGGTAAAGTGAAGCTTTGTGGTTTTAGGGATGCTTGTGGTGGGGGAGGGGAAGATGGGCTCAAAGGAAAGAGAGGTCCAGTCAGTCTGAATCAGTATCTTTAAAGGAAGTGGCTGCCCCCTTCTTGCTTTTTCTCAGGGGGCTTGGGAAAAGGGCCCAGTAGGTTATCTCTCTCAAGGTTGTGAGCTCAGAAAAGAAAAAGGAAGGGAAAGGCCGGTTGTAAAACAGAGCTGGTATCCCCTCCACTCCACCCCGCCCCCACCTCCCTCTAATTAAAGCAGCATGCAGAACTGACAAAAAATCCTTCAAGGTTTCCTGGAGCCCCCTGCCTAATGCTCAGAGTAAGATGGAAAAGTAAGGAGCTTCTCCCCAAACATCAGGCACAATTTAGTCCGTTTTCAGTAAGAGAGGAGAGGAGGCACAAACTTCAGGCACCAGCCTCTTCTGCCCTTTTCCTCCTTTGCCAATCCTGGCTTGGGTGCCCAAGAGGTACCCTGCGCTGGGTAAAGCTGAGAGCTCCAGCCTCCTGTCTTTGTTCGCGTCAACCCAGGGCTCAGAACAAAACACACACACACACACACACACAAACACGCAACACACACAAAACTATCACACAAACTTACCACCACCACGAGTGCAAAAACCCAGGCGGTTCTCCCAACGTGATGTTTTTTTCCCATCGAATCTGGAAAGGAGAGAGCATAGGCAGCTTAGAGGATCGGAGGGAAAGGGGTGGGCTGGGGGCTTCCCAGAGCCAAAAGGCTGTGAAGACTAACTAACAATAAATGCCAAAAGGTGATAAAAATTCAAAATGGTGGCCACAGTGGCTGCTCCTGAAAACAAAGGCTCTAAGAATAGTGGGGAGGAGGGGGTGTCAAGAAATTGGACGCTGGGGGTAGTTCTACTCACCTCCGACAAGAAGGTCTGTGCAGATTTCTGTGCTCCTACGTGCAGTAAATATTCGTAGACATATAAAGCTAACCTGGAAAGTGGACAGGGGGCAAAGAGAAAAGGAGAAGGCGTTAGGTCACACGGCGCCCTCGCTCTCGGACTTGCCAGCCCCATCCGAGTTGTCCCACGGTGGCCCCACCACAGGCGGGCAGCAGCTCGGCCCGGGCTGGGGCGGCGGGGTCTGAGCAGCTAGGGAGTGGACCGCAGGAGATGCGTTTCCTCAACCGTGGGGGCTGAAGAGCAGCCCCCAAACTTGAACTCCCAAGTGACATCAGGGCCAAACCCTCCCTAGGACTCTCAAACTCGCAAGCCACCCGACCCCATAGCCACCCTCCTTTTCCCTACCCACTCCTCGCCACGCTATCCTCAGCTTTGGGGGTCCAAGGAGACTCAGCCCTGGACGCCGGGGTGCTAGGCGCGCTCTGGAGAGGGCAGCAAAGCGCCAGCCTCACCACCTCCCCCCAAAACAACTGTCCCCCAAGCTTAGGGCCAAGCCGGGGCCGCCGTCCCTGCCCAGCCCGGCGCCCTGGAGGGTGAGGGGCCGACGGCGGGGCCGAGGGCAGGGAAGGGAGAGCGCTCCCGCCCGAACAAAGCCCCCGGCACGCAGTCCTCACGCCGCGGGCGGACAAAAGGAGCCTTCGGGGCTGCAGAAGCCACGCGCCCCCTGCCCGCGCCCGGTGGGCAAAGTGCGGCCACCGCGCCGAGAAGAGCCCGAGCTGGGGGCGGGCGCTGATGCCCACGGGATCTCCCACCTCTCACCCCGGGGACCCCGCACCCGGCCCGGCCCGCCGCCACCAAGTGCCCCCTCCCCGGGCGGCGCCCCCCGCCGCCCCTTCCCCGATGCCCCAGCTCCGCCGGTTCCCAACAATGGGGTCTCCCACGCAGCCCGCCGCGGCCTCGGGGAAGGGGCAGGACAGGCGACACCGAAAGGTCCCGGGGCGCAGCAGCCCCCGGCGCCCGCCCACCTGCCTCCCACCGTCCGCAGCCCGGCGGCGGCGCGGCCGCCACTTGAAAAATAGGGCTTACTTTTCCCGAGCCTGCCCGTCCGAGGGCACCGCCGAGCCTTTGCCTTTGGCAAACATGGTTCGCAGAGAAGAGGGCGCCGAGCCTCGCCGCCGCCGCCGCTACCGCTCCGGCTGCTCCCGAGCTGCACCCTCGCTCCCGGCCCCCTCCCCGGCGCTCGCTCGCTCGCGCTCTCCTCGCCGCGCTCCCCTCCCTCCCCCCCAGGCGCTGGCTCCGCGCTCTTTCCAGCTGTCAAAGCGTCAGCCCCGGCCGCGGCCCCATCGCCCTGGAACTCCTCCCGCGCCGGCTCGGCCTGGGTTGCCGCCGCCGCCGCCGCTCGCCCGCCCGGCTGCCCGCTCGCTCGCTCGCGCGCCCGCCCGGCTCCGCCTGCGCCGCCCTCTGCGCCTCCGGCACCGCTGCCGCCGCCGCTGCCGCTGGTCTACTTGGAGCTCAACCGAACGTGGCTACCCCGGCGAGGGAGCGAGGCGGGCGTCAACGTCCCGCGATTGATAGCCGCCTCAGCCAATCGGCGCGCGGGGGGCGGGCCCGGGGTGGCCCGGGAGGGACGCCCTGTCAGCGCCCGGCGGCGGCAGTCCCCGCTGCGGCCGCCTCCGCGGAGCCGCTGCCCCTACTCCCGCGGGCGGATTCGGGGTATCCGGGGGCGCGAGCCTCTCTGGGCTGTGGACGTGTGGAGAGGACACGAATCGAGATGGGGGGAGCTCTGGGTGCCGGGCCCCAGCGAGGAGCGGGATTTGACCAGCGCTCCCCGCGGCGTGGACCGCTGGGGAAGGGGAGGGGAGGGGAGGGGGCGCTGCGGCAGCGTCGGCGGGGAGAGGGCTCCGACCCCCTAGCGGGGCGCCGCGCGCTCCCTCCCGCCACGTCCCTCGCCGGGGTCGGCTCCTCGCCGCGGCCCGCGCCGGCCCAGCCCTTATCTCCCCCTCCCTCCCGGCTGCCCTCCCCCCGGGCTCGGGCCCCGACCCCCTCCACAGCCTCCACAGCCCCGCCCCCGCTCCTCCCTCTCGCCCAGTCTGGCTTCCGAGCGCCGGGCCGCGGGCTCCACGCTGGGAGCTGGGCGGCGGGAGCCGGCGCCGGGGCGCGCGGCTGCTCCTTTACTAGATCATTAAAATACTTTGGAAAACCCCAAAGTGGAGCCGCGCGAAAATGGCCCTTGGCGAGCTTTGGGGAGCCGGGGGGAGGAGACGGGGGACTTGGGCTGAGGGAAGGGAGAGAGATTTCTCCCAAATCTCCCAGGTCTGCCAGTCCTGGCAAGTTCGCCCCTCCGCTTCTCCACAGGAAACGGTGCCATTGGGGGTGGAGTGGGAGGGGGCGTCACCCGGGCGCCCTGCGACGCGGAATGCGCGCCACAGAAATCTGCAAACTTCAAATAAACGGAGCTAAATTGGGGAGTAAGGGACGAGAGTCAGGCGTGGGGGGAGGGGAGGCTTCCATTGTCAGTGACCCAGGTGTACAATGGGAAATTGAGGGGGGGGGCTGGCAGAGTGACCCAGCTATTTGCTGCTGATTCCTTTCTGCCCACGCTGAGAACCCCGAGGCCGCACTATGTGCGGGTCATTAGAGCCTCTTAAGACCAGAAACCGGTGAAATAGGGGAAAGCTCCCCCATTTTCAGACTGTTTTTAGAGCGCGGTTCTCTTTAAATGTGATAAAACACTGGCGGCACTGTCCCTTTAAAAGAGTCGAGCAGAAAAAGCTGTGTAAGCGCTGATTGGCTGCCTGTTTGGATACATCTTTAGGGGAGCCTTGAAACTGTTAGCCTAGGTTGATTTTTTTTTTTTTTAACTGCGCTGTTCCAATAAACAAGTAACGCCCCTCCCCCTAACATGCCTCTCACCAAACAATTAAAGGATGGGTCAGTGTCCTGGGGAAAACGCGTTTCAAGTAAGAAAACTCAGAACTAGATTTCAACAAAATAAATAATTCCCTACCATTAAAGTTTGCTTATTTTGATATGTAGAAGAGAGAAAAGGGGCTTTTAAAAGAAATGCCCCGCAGCAAGCCGATCTGCACTGGTTCAGGAAGGAGACTCTGGGTACATTTTTGGAATAATGTTCTACTCAGTGTAACAGCCTCCCTAAATTAGAATACACCCGGATCCTGCAGATGCCTCTGGACTCATTCTGTGCTCTGCCTGGACCCAGAGCTCACAGGGGAAAGGGGTAGAAAAGGGGACACACTGATCCCTAGTTCATGTGTGTGTGTGCTGGCCCCCTAGTTTAAAGGTTATTTTGTGAATGAGGGAGGCATGGAGGTTGAGAGGGAATTGAAATACAGCAATAGGGGAGAGAAGGAAATAATTACAGTTATTTTTTCCCCTGGGCAGTTTAATTTAATAGGGCTAACTTAAGGTACCTTAGAGCCCACACTAATTAAATTGGCCTGCTCATACCCTTCCCGTGGACTTCCTATTTTTGATGGGCTAGGAGAGACCAGGGATGGCTTGTCAACAGACTGACTCACAAGAAGCCTGACTCATCTTGTGTCTGCAAGGCCCACAGATTAGGAGTATGGTTAGGTCTTGGCCAAGGGAAAACACTCCTTCTCCGGCCCTCCTACGTTGGCAGTCCCTACCAGGTTGGCTATGGCCTGTCTGGGTTACAGCCTGAGCACAAGCATACCTATCTGGGCTTCAGTTTTCTCAGCTGTCAAATTGTAAAGGGGACTTAGAAGATCTTTACCGTCTCCCAAGAGTCTGATGTTCTACGATGCTAAGATTTCTCTTCTAAATTTTTCCTCTCTCCAACCCCACCCTGGAAAAAGGACTAACACCTTTTTCTAGAACATATGTGGCAAGCAGAGAGGAGTGGTGTTTGGGGAACCTGTGCCAGGCACCCTGTCCCTGTGGTCTCCCCTTTTCTGGGGCTTGACACAGAAGGAGGTTCCACGTAGGTTTATGGTGGAGATAAAAGAGACAGTGAGAAGATCCAGGCAGAGAAAGCAGAGAGGGTGTCTTAGCCCCCTGCCTGCTGGCAAGAAGGGAGCAGATGAGCTCCCAGGACACAGGACCACTCGACCGCGCCGGGGTGTGTGACTACTGGCGGTTTTCCAAAATGCAGTCAGATCAGATGTAAGTCCAAACACCCAAGAATGGCATTCTAGGCCCCAACCTACTTTCCTCGCTGGTTGGGACCACATCTTTGGGCCAGGTATCTCTCTGACTGGAAGGCCTCCTGCTTCAACCATTCTTTAAGGCTAAACCTCCCCTCCAATGCCACCTGTCCACGAAATCTCCCTGGATTTCACTCCCCAAGCAGAATTCATCCCTCTATCCCTCTGCTGTCTCATTTTGCTCAGACCTCCATAGTAGCTCCATAGTAGCTCTTGATACCTTCTGCTCATTGTGGTAGCCAGTTGTTTACTGTCTCCCCCACCAGACTGGGAGGGCAGGAACTAAGTCTGAGTCACCTGTGTGTTGAATATTAACATTTGATGTAGCACCAGGAGCTGTGGGGGACCAAGAGAGGAAAACGACAGCCCTATCCCCAAAGTAACTCGGAGATAAACACACACCACCACCAATAGGGTTAGATAAGACCACTGCCCCTGCACAACTCCAACCCGCTGCTAAGCTACAGCCGTCTGGAACTACTGTACTTTTAGTTCCCAGAATGCAGTAAGCCATTCACACATCTAACCTAGACTCAGGCTGTTCCCTCATTAATTCTCTTTCCCTCCCTCCCTTCCAGGACGTGTTTATTAAGCACCCACCCTGTACCAAGTACTGTGTGTTGTAGGTACTAAGTAATAAACCAGACAAATCCTCACTCCTTGGAGCTTACGTTGTTGAGAAATCCTCTGCCCCAAAGCCTCTTCCTGTAACAGACTCCTATTAATCTACTAACTCTTCTAAACTCTAGTTTGGGCAGGTACCACCTCCTCTGGGGAGCCTTCCCAGGAGACCCTCTCCGAGCTCTCAGTCTAGGTCAGGTGTCCCCCTCTGGTCCTCTGGGCCTCCCCCTGACCAGGACTGATGACTTTTGGCCACACTGCGTGGCTGTGGTCCACGTGTGCACGGGAACCTTAGGGAAGTCCTGAAACTGTGTCCTTCACCCCTGGATAGAGTGACAGAAAGGAGAGGTGGGAGTTGGGAGGGAGGAGAGGTGAAATTCCAGGATTAGACTCGAATGACTACTCCTTCCTCTCTCAGCTACCAGAAACTGGGATGGCAGAAATCCTGGGCTCCGGGATCAGATGGCCAGGGCCAGGCCACCAGAAGGTGGCAAAGAAGAGTGATCTCAGGTCCGTGGGCTCAGCCCACAAGGTTGTGCTCACCAAGGATGCCAGAGGAACTCCTTTCCTTTCCCTGGTTCACAGTTCTATTTCCGTGTTGCTCATAGCTGCTGGGAGGAGAGGGGCTTCCCTCCAGGGGCTATTTGGAGGGAAGCTGTACATCCTGCCCACCCCACTCCTGCCCCAGCACCTCTGACGACACTGACACTTTGATCAAAACCTTGGGCTGCTCTGCCAAGTGAGGCCAGCCCAGTGGGAGGAGTGCAAAATCCAGGGCCCAGAGACCTGGCTTAGAGACCTGGCCACCACTGCCTAGCTGGCTGACCTGGGGACGTGGCCTCACCTTTCTGAGCTTCAGTTTCCTCGTGTGTGACATGGGGATATTAATGCCTATATCCAAGGTATGTTGGGAGTATGAAGTCAGGAAACCGACAGGAAATGACCTATCAGGCTGTCAGTCAGTGTTGGCTAAGCCCACATTCCAATACCTCTGGACAGTGAACGGTAGCCCCTTGAAAGAGTTGTCTGGATGCTCCAGGGAGATAATAATTGGAGAAATATTTTGTAAACTGAAAAATATGATTACTCCTGATGTTATTAGCATAACAGAGCCAGCAAACAGAGAAGTGCTAGGGAGGAAGGAGTGGGTTTAAGTTCAAAGTCAAAACATATTTTGTTTGGAAGGTCTTCCAATGGACATATACTTGTCTTGAGCCAACTTGCCATAGCAAAATGGGTTTTAGGCAATTTATAGAATGGGATTAGTTCTAGAAGGCACCTGTTATGGCCTAAGCCAGGGACCCTGGGAAGTACAAGAAAGTACAAGGCAAGATCCTGACATGGGTAGCTGGGAGGAGGGAGCTGACCCTGGCTGGGGTCCTCCCTAGGTGCTGCTGCTCCCCACTCCCCATCCCTGTGTGTCCAAGCCTCTGTGTTCACTCATGCCCCACCCCTCTATGAGGCCTTCTGTGGTGGCCCAGTACTGGGGTACTGTATTAGTCTGCCAAAGGGGTGCTGATGCAAAGTACCAGAAATCTGTTGGCTTTTATAAAGGGTATTTAACTGGGGTAAAAGCTTATAGTTACAAAGCTGTAAAGAGTCCAGCTCAAGGTTGCTTTCTTTCCAAAGCCAGTTGCCACGTGTTGAAGCAAGATGGTCACTGATCTCTGCTTGGTCTCTCCTTTCCCAGCCTTCTTCTTCCTCTTAAGGCTCTGTGGGTCCAGCTTCTTCCCAATCTCAGCTGTAGGATGGCACAGGGCTTGTCTCTCAGGGCTTCCTCTATCAGTCTCGACTCTCTTCCCGGAGCTTTAGCTGTTTGAGCCTTCTCCTTTCTGTCACATGACAAAGTTCTTTCCTCTGGTGTCTATGGAGCTCTCTCTCTTCCCAGTGTCTTCTTGAGTGAGTTTCCATTTATATCAGCCCACCAAGGGGGTGGGGACTCAACCTGAGTCATGCCTTACTAATGTGGTCAAATCAAAGCCCTAATCTTAACAGGTAATTTAATCAAGGGCCCCTCAACTGAAGCTAATATAATCAAAGGTATCATACCCAGAAGAATAGGTTAGTTTACAAACATAATCTTTCTCTTTTTTAGATTCATAAAATAATCTTAAACTGCCACAGGTACCATTGCCCCTTGCATTCCCTTAGAACTGTGCCCTGTACCAGACATGTAGTCTAGCTGCCTTGGACCAGGGCAGGTTCTTTAATCCTTCACCTGCCACACCTGGGCTCATGCTGGTCCCTCTACCTGGAAGTCTTCCTGCAGCTATAAGCATGACTCCCTCCCTCACTTCCTCCAGCTCTCTGGTCAAACATCACCAGAGGCCCCTCCCTAATGAATCTGTAGAGAATAGCACCTGACCCGCTTATCCTGTTCTATTTTTCTCCATAGCAACCATCACCATCTGATATATTATGTTTGTTTATTTTTTTCTTACTTATTTCCCTTATTAGAATTTAAGCACTCTGAGGATTTTATCACCACTTTTAGCACCAGTGCTCAATAAAAATTTGTTAAACGTTGAAGAAAATAATTCATTTAACAAGTGCTTCCTGAACATCTGGTACGGGCTGGGCATGGTGGTAGGTGCTGGGCATACAGTAGTGAGCAAGACAATCGTAGTCTCCTTCCTTGTGGAGCTTACAGCCCAGTGGGAAAGGCAAGGGTTAATTCAATAATCACACACATAAATATGCCATCACAAACAGTGCTAAGTAATATGAACAAGAAGAAAAAGAAGTAGAAAATGCTGTGAGAGCAAATAACAGCAAGCCTAATCGGGTGGGGGACCAGTCAGGGAGGGCTTCCCTGAGGAGGTGACATTTGAGCAATAAAGGATGTATGGGAGTTAACCCGGCAAAGGGGAGGGGGAATGTTCCAGGGAGGGAAGGAAAGTCTTGACAGCAAGGAGGAGCGCTGCCCAATGGAGTTAACCATATCTGGTCCTTGTGGCAGGAGCAGAGTGCCCAGTGGTGTCCATGTCATGGTATCAGAGAAACCCCAGGACAGAAAGCAAGAAGAGCATCTTGGGGCAGCTGAGGTGAGGTGCTGTCACATACCACCACGGGAAGCAGGTTACTGTAGCAATGGCTGCAAAACTGGGCCAAGAGCCATGAAGAGGGGCACTAGAAGTATCTGATATAGGATGTCATGGAGCTTCAAAGGGGGCACAAAGACTAGCCTGGTGGGGCTGGTGTGGAGTGGCAGGTAGTTAGAGAAAGCTAACTGGGAGAGGTTGAGTCTAAACTGAAGTTTGAGTGGGAGGTGGCAGGGTGGCGTGGGATGGGAGTGTGTTTCAGACAGAAGGGACTGCCTTAATCAACGTATTCAACTGAGGCTGGGGCATTCAGGGCCTTGTGTGTCATGCTAAGAAGTTGGTCTTTGCCCAGCAAGCAGGGAGCTCTAAATAGGAGAGTAAGCTATTTGTTCTTCAGAAAAGTCACTCTGGGAGCCACTGTGGAAGCGACAAGTCTGGAGAGCAGTTAGGGAGCTGCAGCTGCAGGCACAGTGAGCAGTCCTGGGGTTGAGGGCATGCAGAGAAGCCGGTGGACTTGAGAATTCCTGCGCTTGGTAACTGAGGGGATATGGGAGCTTCAGAGATGATTCCCAGGCTTGTGGCTTGGGTGATGAGCATGCCATCCAGTGAGGGAGCCCAGGAGGGGCAGCTGATCTGAGGTGGGGATCATGAGGAGGTTGGCCTTGGACATAGTGAGGCTGAGAAGCCCATTAGATGTCCAGGTCGCGACATCCAGGATATAGGTAGATGATGGGTCTGGAGCTCGGGAGAGAAGTCTGGAACCTGGAGGCCTAGTCTGGGGAGTCATCAGCCTCTAGAGTTTAGATTCTCCAGCCCTGGGTGTAGCTAAGATGACCCAAGCGGAGTGTGTGAGTAAGACACACAGACATGGTCTGGAACATTGTAGGATAACGCAGCTGAGGGTTTCCTCCCAAAACTTTCTCCTCCCACAGTGTTAGGGGCTCCACCCTCTTCTGATCTTCCCCCTTCCCTTCTGACTATTATTCGTTTTATTCTTTAATGCTTTAAAGGCTTCTTTTTCTCCAGCCTCCTCTTAAATATTTGTTAGCCAAGGTATTGCTGATACACTGTTACACACACCAATGCAGAAATCTCAGTGGCTTATAATTTAAAAATGTTTCTTTCTCCCTCACAGATCTGCATTCATGGGCAGGTTCTGCTTTGGGCTGCAGGTCAGGCTCAGGTCTGCTCCCCACAGCTCTCGTCCCAGACTCAGGCTGAAGCGCAGAGGCTGCCTGGCTTGTTCCTTTCAGAGGCCAAGCCAGTCCTCACAGGCCTCACATCTGCTGGCGAGTCACATGGCCAGGCCCAAAAATCAGTGGGGTGGGGAAGTGCCTGCCTCCCATGGAAGCGGGGGGGAGGGGGGTGGGGGGGGGGGAGGCGGGCACTGAATGTCTGCGAATAGTATACAATCTACCACAAATGTGCTTCCCTCGGGTTCTGTCCTCCACCCTCTCCCTCTCTTTGGGCAAATTTAGTACCCTGCATATGGCATCAACTACACCTGAACCTCGACGACGACACCCAAACCCATGCCACTGGCACTTTATCTCTGTTTAGTTTCAGGGCATTTCCCTGCATGTCCCTCAGGTGCCTCCAAGTCCATGTGTCCAGAACTGGACTTGTTATGTCTCCCTCCACAACTCCTGAAGTGGATCTCCATCTCTGTGCCTGGCACCAACACCTACCCAGCCACCCGGTCCAGAAACCTGGGAGTTCGCCCTGCCCCTCCTTTTCCTCACCCCCATCCAGCGCCAAGGTGGGCCATATGTCCGCTCCCCTCCACCCCTGCTCTCATCACTGTGGTCCAGCCCCAAACTGGTGCACACTGCCTCAGTCCCTCTCCCTTCCAGCTGCCCTCCCTGGGCCAGCCAGAGGCGTCTGTTTAAGGCACAGACCTGACCATGTTTCTCTCCTGCTCAGAACTCTCCAGTGGCTCCCCATCTCATTCAAGGTGAAGACCAAGCTCCTCAGCAGAGAAAGTTCAAGATCCTTTGTGATCTGGTTCCCATCTCCCTCCTCAAGCACTGCTTGCCGGGGGTTGTCCTAGGCTCTGGGGGTGGGTATGTGGACAAGAGAGGAGTGGTCCCCATTCTCTGGGGGTCTGCAGCCCCTGGGGGAAGCAGGCAACTGCATCAGTGACAAGTGTTCTGATGGAGGATACGGGTCCCTGTTACTAAGCCCAGAGGCGGGGCCCTTCCTTGGACTGTAATGGGAGTGAATGTGGAGAAACTGGGGACCAAACTCCAGGAAGCATCAGGAGTGTAGCAGAGGAGAAGCCCGTGAAGGAGGCCTGCCCAGAGGGGTCAATGGGAGGAAATCCAGGAGAGGGTGGTACCCAGAAGCCCAGGGAAGAGAGCCCTTCAAGTAGATGCTGAGCTCCAGAGAGTGGGCAGGCAGCTGAGAATGTGAAAACAGCTTTTGGATGTAGCCCGGTGGAGGGCATGGTTGGCTCAGGGAGAGCAGTTTTAGGGGAGCATGGGGGCGGAAGCCAGATTGCAGCAGGTTGAGGAGCAGGAGAGGAGACAAATGGAGACAGCAAGTGCAGATGACACTTTCAAGAAATTTGGCTGTAAGGGGGAGTAAGAGACAGATGAGCAGCCCATGGGTACAGGAGCTTTGCTGATGGGACAGACTAAAACCTATGTAAATGCACATTAGATGGAGCCAGTGGAGGGAGCGGCTGAAGGTATTGGACAGAAGTAGAAGATATTTGAGTGTAGTCCCTAAGAAGTTGAGAAGGGAAAAGACTGAATACAGATTGAGAGATGCCTTCACTCTCTCTGTGAATGCAGAGACAATAATTCAGCCCAGTTGAGGGCAGAGTGGGGGCCTTGTCTGAGGAGGTAAACCTGGAGCTGCCGCTTTGAAGGATGAGTAGGAGTTTGCTAGGCAGATCCCGCAGTGGTACGGGAATCCCAGGCAAGAGGAAGAGCATAAGCACAGTCACAGAGACAGGAGTCAGCCAGCATGTTAGAGCACCACTGTTGGGTCCAGGGGTGGCACATGGGGCACACGGAGGGGCGTGGAGAAAGACAAGGCTGAAGTAGACCAGGGAGCTTCTCAAACCATTCCACATCTGACTTCCAGTGCATCTGTGACGTCTGCGCCCAACCTAGGAACCTTTGGATCCTGAGGGTCAGCCAAGAACTATTGCTTGTTCATCTCCTCATTGCCCAGTACCTGGCAGGCATGTGTGTTGAATGAATGGAGGATCCATGCTTTGTGGCAAACTCTGGCAGAATAGTTGTACAGAGTTATGTTATAGAGATGGCAAGCTTTCTTCACTTGAGGTCAGTCATTCTATTATAGCCACGTGCCAGCCACGTGGGAATGGACAGGCATGCAGTGAGTGCTCCATAAATGTTAGCTATGTCCCTGAAGAGCCTCCTTCTAGCCACCCTTCCTGTGGGGGCCCCATCCCTCCAGTCAGCAGGGGCCAAGGGGACTCCAGAGATACCCCGATGAAGGAGTTTGCCCGTCAGTGGCCCTCTCACCCTAGCCATCTGGGGCACCGGAGCAGAGCTCGCAGGCTCATTCTCCAATGCTGATTCCTATTTCCACAGAAACAGACATGGGCAAACGTGGAACTCCCAGCTTTCAAACACAAGTCTCTTCCAAAACCTACTCTCACGTGGTTCATAGAATCCTCAGTTGTTGGGGCTGCAGAAGCCTTAGAGAGCATCCCACCTTCCACTGTGAGGTAAGAAGGGGAGTCGAGGCTCTGAGGGGCAGGGCCAGGGCTAGAACACAGGGTCCCAGCTCCCAGTTCCATGCTCTGTCCTTGATCCGCTGCTGCCCTCAACCCTGGAGGCCCATGCAGCCATCCTGACCTGTTAGGTCAGGGCCTCAGTTTACCCATCCATTTAATGAGGAGATGGTATCATATCTGAAGTTTCTCCGGGTCCTGCCAGCTCAGTGTGGGGAGCCCAGAACAGTGGCTATGAGGTGGGGGCGGAGCAGGGAGCAGTACTTGGATCGGGGACTGAACCTAGCACAGCCTCCAAGGCTGATGTTGCTGGGAACCAAGACCTACTTCCTGATCACTGGGGTCCTGCCTCCGAGGACATTGGCAGGAGGGAAGGAAAGGGCTCAGGTCACCCAGCAGCCCTGATCTAGCATCAAGCAAACTCGCAGGAAAGGTGCTGCTCTCTGCATTGTCCACTAAGCTCTGCCTCTCCGCGCCTTGGGAACACTGAGATTCCGACAGTCTCCCTTTGTTGTCTCTGTACTCTGTCTTCTGTCTTGTGGCCCAGCCCTCTCTCTAACTCTGCATCCCCACCTGTCTCTGCCTCTTCTGTCTTGGCCCATCTCTAGCTCTTGATCTCTCCATGCAGTTCCATCTCAGTCTCTTTCTGTGGACTTCTCTCTGGGTTTTTACCTTTCTCTCTTTCTCTTCTTCTCCCACTAGAATGCAAGAGCCATGCAGACGGAGGTCTTGTCTGTGTTCGCTGTTGCACCCCCAATGCCTAAGGCAGCACCTGGGAATGGACAACAAGCATTTGTTGAATGAAGTCTCTGCCTCTCTCCCTCTCTCCCCCTTCTTCCATATCTTTGTCCTCCCCTATCTCTATTCTCTCTCTTGACCTCAGCTGTTGTTTTGTGTATTTTTTGACTTTTGCTTCTCTCTTTTCCTTTCTTAGGCTCTTATCTCGTTTGGTCGTCTCTTTACTCGCTCTCATTCTCTGCCTCTCCCTCTCTCTGCCTGTCTGTCTCTGTCGGCCTCTCTCTTACACATGCATGCACACATACACATGAAACCCTCTGTGGCATTCTTTCCCATAAATGTTTCCTGGGTTGATGAGGGTTTAGGAAACCTGACTTCAAGTCTTCAGCTCCAACCCTCAGAGAGCCGCCTACACACATTCCCACCCCCACCCCGCCCCCAAATTACCGTCATAAACAGAACCAGGCATTGGGACAGCCCACAGCTAAACTGGAAAGCCAGCAATTTGTTTCTGATGCCTTCAGCTAGCTGGTTCCTGAGTCACTGCTTTCCTCTTCCCAGTGCCCCTCCCCATACAACAGGACCCCAAGGGCAAAGGGCTGCCCCTTTTTCTAATCTGTTCTAGGGAAAAGTTCCAAGGCCAGACACCACCGCTCTGGTGAGACTAGTCACCATCAGACTTCTTCAGGTCAAAGTTTATGTCTAAATGTTTCTTCTGGGGCAGATAAAAGGCTTTGCCCTGAGAAGGGAAGTTTCAGGCCCCAAGAAGCAAGAGTGGACAGTATTTGGAAGGTTCAGAGAAAGAGATTGCAGACCTCCTAGAAATCAACATTGTAGACAGCTCCTGAATAGAGTGACACTGTGATGTGGTGATGGGTATAGAGTCCAACAGAGACGCATTTCAAACCTCAGCCCTACCTCGTATTTGCTGTGTGACCTTGGGCAAGCTATTTAACCTCTCTGAGCTTCAGTTTCCTCATTTGAAAAATGGGGTGAGATTTAAAGCAAGGTGTATAAAGCACTTCTCACATAGTAAATGGTCAATGAATGATGTTTTTTATTTCTCCGTCAGTGCATATGATTTGACAAGGAAAATGGAGGAAAGATTTATTAAATATCTATACTGTGCCAGGACCCTGAAGACCGGTCTAGTGTGTTGGTTAAGAAAGGGGTCAGAGAGGCCTAATTGTGAGGCCTGGTTCTGCAACTCACTGCTGTGTCATTGAGCTTCTCTAAGCCTTGGTCTCCTCATCTATAAAATGGGGGTCATCATACCAGCTTTTTTAGTTTGTTGGAGGAATATATGAGATGGTAGATGTAAAGTGCTTAGCCAAGTGCCTGGCCAGGGATGTGATTGGGAAATGTTAGATGGTACTGGTTTTCCAAATCTTATCCTTGACTGTCACAGCAATCCTAGAAGTAGGTATTATTTCATCCATTTTCCAGGGGAGGAAGCTGAGGCTGGGGATGGGGGTAGTGATTTACCAGGTCACCCAGCTAGCAGGCAGCAGGGCTAGGATTGCAGTCCAGGCCTCCTGACTCCAACCTCTTACTGGATATTGTCACTGTTTTAGCCTCCTCTCTCCCTCCCAGAGCCCCCAGGAAGTCCAGAAGTCAAGGCCAGTCCATAATGTTCCATGAACACTCTCATGTGCTCTCTCTCACCCAGCAATGATGTGGTCACAAGAGGGAACAAGACCCCTACCCTGGGTGACCAAATACCCAGAGTCCATCCAGGACATCCCAAGCTCTTGAACTTGTCAGTGACCCACAAATGGTGGGAGAAAGGGTAGAAGGATCCAGGAGCCTTGAGCAGTGGGGCATTCAAAGCCCCTCATCAAAAGAATGTCGGCTAACATCATTTTCAGGGAAGTGTTATTCATGAGTATGGTTCATATTATATACTGACATGGAAGCAAGAACAGTAGGTGTAGCACCTCACTGGCACACCGAGGCTTCCTATACAGGGAGGGAAGAGAGGGAAGGGAAAGCTCACAGGATTCTCCTGGAGACAGTGAAGGGATCTCAAGGCAGAGAGCCCAGCTGGGTGCACCTGGCGCCTGCTGACTCCACGACGGAGTCTCCCAGATGCTTTGAGGTCAGGCCCCAAACCGATGGGCAGCCAGGAATGGGAGGGCCCCATTCAGCCACAACATCTGGGCCACAGATGCCCCTTCTGTCCCTAAATGGCCCAAGTCCAATAGCAGGGTTGGACTGCTAATTGAGCCACCTGGGGGTGGGTGGAGGGGGTAGGGGAAGATCCTTATGGAAAGAGGGCAGGAACAGAGATTACCAGCAGTGTCTTTGACTGATGAGAGTGCCCTGATAACATTAATCTCCCCTATTTTTGGCCCTGTTTGCCATTTTTCCAACTTGTCAGAGCCCTGAGTCACCATGTAAGAGAAGGGATTCCCACACCTAGGTGCTGGTTGGTGAGCAGATGCCAAAACAAATCAAAGACCCAGTAGGAAAGTGCTTGATTAGGTTTGAGCAAGGTGCAGGAGCAGTATTTTAGGTGAGGCACTGTCACTGTTTTGGAAAATGAGCTGTCTTCAGAGCAGCAAGTCTCTCTGTTAGGCATTTATTTATCCTGTCACTTTCCAAACAGGACTCTAGTTAAAAGGGATTGCAACAAGGAGACGGTATGCAAGATTAGTTAAAGAAAAAGAAAAAACCAGCATCAAGGCAATAAGAAGTGAATGAAAATGAGCAATACGTCTGCTGTGACTCAGCACCAGATGAAGCTATAAGCTTCCTACTGGCCAAGGCAAAAAGAGAAACATGATCTCAATATAATAAGGGCATAGAAACTAACCTTTCTGAAGTACACCCCATGGTAGGATATTTAAAATACATTACCTTGGGAAGCGGATGTGGCTCAAGCGATAGAGCTCCTGCCTACCACATGAGAGGTCCCTGGTTTGGTTCCCGGTGCCTTCTAAAGAAGACAGTGAGCTGATGCGATAGGCAGGTGCAACAAGCTGACGCAACAAGAGATACAAGAAGAAAAAAAAAACATAATGAGAGACACAACAAAGCAGGGAGCAGAGGTTCCCTGTATCTCCTAATGAAAACGAGCAAGACAGTGAGCTGATGCGATGGGCAGGCATGTCAAGCTGAGGCAACAAGGGACACAAGAAGAAAAATATAATGAGAGACAGAACAAAGCAGGGAACGGAGGTGGCTCAAGTGATTAGGTGCCTCCCTCCCACATCGGAGGTCCCAGGTTCAGTTCCCAGTGCCTCCTAAAGAAACAAGAAAGATAAACAGACACAGTAAGTGCAAACAATGAGGGGGTGGGGAAAAATAAATAAATAAAATAAATCTAAAAATAAAATAAAATACATTATCTCGGGGAGCTGTTGTAGCTCAGTGGTTGAGCGCCTGCTTCCCATGTCTTAGATCTTGGATTCAATTCCTGGTACCTCCTGAAAAAAAAAAAATACATTATCTCATTTCCTTCCTAATACCCATGCCAAGAAGCCATTGTTATCCCCACTTTATGGATGGAAAGTGAATTTCAGATATTGCAGTGAATACTGTGGTGTTCCACCGAGATCCCCTTTCCAGACCAACACATCCATTCCTCAGCTTCTGGGAATATGGCTGCTGACCACTCCCAGTGGCATTCCTCACTGAGAATTACCTTTGGCTACAGAGAACTGCTTCACCCCATTATGCTCCCTTGAAAGGGAGCTTCCTATCTTTGCAACATTAGGCTCAGTCTAGAGATCCCAAAGAGGGAATGTTTCCATCAGGGGACACAGTAAAAGTTCCATTGAACTTTAAGCTACAACTGCTGCCTAGTTACTTTGAGCTCCTTGTGCAGAGACCATCAGGCAAGAAAAGGAGGCACCATACTGGCAGAGATGATTGACTCTGATCAGCAGGAGGAGCTAGGGCAGTGTGGCAAAACGACAGCAGCAGAGAAGCATGTGTCATGCTTAGGTGGTCCACTGCGGCATCCTTTGTTGCTGCCATACCTGGCTTTAATGGTAAATGGACAAGTAAAGCACCCATGGCCTGAGAAGGGCATGGCAGTCAGGGGCTCACACCTTTCAGGGTTGAGGCTCTGGGTCTTCAACAGGCAAGGCAGTAGATCAGCAGAGATGCTAGCAGAAGGTGAGCGGAATCTAGAATGGGTGGTGGAAGAGGGTGATGACCAGTATCAGTTATGGCCTGCAGATCTGCTGCTCCAGTAGGTGCTGTGGTTCATCCCACTCACCCTTCTCTTTTAAGTTTCCCAGGCAACAAAACCAACGAGAATCCCAGAAAAGCTATTCCAGGTCCTAATGGGTCAAACTTAAGAGAAGCAAGTGGATCGGAGCAGTCCAGGGGGTGGAATGTAGTGGATGCCCTGGTCCTCTGCCTGGGTTCCGTCTGCAGGGCTGACTCATCCATCCTAACCTGCTCGGAAAGTGGCTCACAGCTGTATCAGCTGTAGGCGATTATCCTCCCTGGGGTGGGGCAGGGCATGGCCAGTGACTGGCTAATGTGGAACTACAATGCCTGGCTACTTTGGTTCAAATTTAGACTCTCTGGAGGACCATCCAGGGGCCTCAAGGGCCTCAGCTGAGCTGAGGTCTCAATTACAGCCACATTGCTGCCCAGTCCTGCCGTCGTCACTTCCTTACAGGTACATCTCCCAAGAGTATCTTCCAGTAAAACTGTGCCACAACCCTCAGAGTCAGAATCATTTTCCAGGAAACCCAATATAAAGCACATATGTTGGTAAACTTGCTCAGGGTAAGAGCCCAGACGTATCCATTCCCCGCTGTGTCATGGGAGGCAATTTCTCATAGGAGGCAAAAGTTCCATTGCATTAAATTATAAAAATTTAATAAAGAATGAAAAAAAAAAAAAAAAGGTTTAAAATGTGCATGCTCTTATAAGAGAATTCTCCTTCTTCCATACACTATTGTTGCATATTCAACTACCCAAACTTAGTGGAGTAAAAGAGCCACTTTATTCTGCTCACGGATTCTGTGGGCCAGAGATTTGAGCAGGGCACAGCAGGGATGGCTGTTCTCTGCTCCATGGTGTCTGGGGCCTCTGCTAGGAAGACTCCAGCAGCTCGGGACTAGAATCTTCTGGAGACTCACTCACACACTTGGTACCTGGGCTGGGCTGACTGGAAAGTGGGGCCTACTTGGGATTTTTGACCCTAGCACCGACATGTGGCTTCTCCCTGTGGCTTGGGCTTTCCACTAACAAGTCACATGTCAGCTGGGTTTTGAAAGAAAGGGTCCTAAGAGGACGCATTCCAGGAGACCATCATGGAAGCTGCATGAACTTTTGTTCATCAATTCTGCTGCTGTACTCTAATAGTCAAAGCAGCATAAGTTCACCCAGCTTACAGAGGATGGGACATAGACCACATCTCTTGAAGGGATGAGATCAAGAGATCTCTTGATGGGATAAGATAAAAAAAAAAAAGATGGCAGCCATCTTTTTTTTCAGTCACACACCACTTTCAGAGATTTATCATAGGGAACTAATACAAGTATCTAAGTTCTATGTAGAAGGAAGTTTATAGCAACATTATTTATAATGCTGAAAAACTGGAAACTATCTAAATGATCAACAATCCATGGGGGCTGGTTATAATCATTTGTGGGACACTGTGTCAATACTATGAAATACTATGTAGCTGTTTTTATGACAAAAAATTTTTTTTAACATATTGTTACGTGGAAAAAGCTGGTTGTATACAGAATGTGTGGTAAAATAAATTTTGATTTAAAGAATAAAGTTTCAAAAAACACAACAAACAGAGAGCCCGCCACGATCAAGATGGCATTGTGAAGTGCTTCAGGGCTCTATTCCCCCACAGATGCTTTGAACAACCAGCAAGAACTGACAGAAACCTCTTTCCCAAAGCTCCAGAACACCGTTTAAGGACTGCAGTAACAGGGTGAGCACTGAATCAAGAAAAAGGCTATATAAAAGCAGAAGGATCCTGTGGCACCCTGGCTGGCCCCTCCCCCATCCTCTCACCGGCTCAGTGGGGAGGCAGCCCACACTCTCAGAACAGATCCTCATCCCAGAGGGAGCAGAGTAACCTGCACATTTTGGGAGCATGTTTGTCTGGCCCAGTCAGCCTTTTGGTGGCCTGAGGAGCTCACTGTTCCAGAACTGGCCCTGCATGTAAAAGGCAGTTCACAGAGCTCTCTGTGGCAGTCAAGTGGCTGCTGGGGGCAAGGGATTGCTGGCCGTAGGACATGCAGTGCAGTGCCCAGGACCTTGAGGAAACTGTTTCCTAAAGAAAAAGGGACATTTGTATCTATGTAAATGGGGCCACACATGCATACCCCAAGAAAAGACACATAAATAGAAGGGTCAGGGAAGCCTTTGTGCTTCAGCCTAGAGCTGTCTTCTAAACTCATTGTACAGATAAACTCTGAAGCAGAGTGCCTGCACAGGTCAATCTGCAAAGACTAGGAAAGGTGATTCCTTTTTAATTTTTCTTCCTCCTCGTCCCCTTCTTTTTCTTCTTCTCCTTCCTTTTTGTTAGCTTGTGTCATTCAAGGAAAGCTGTGTCATAACACTAGCCAGATATAAGCTTCAGGAGCAGATGTCTCAGAGTCTAAATTCCAACAATAACACTTTAAAATATTAAGATGCCCAGGTTTCAACAAAAGATCACTAAACACACACAAAAATAGGAAGCATTGACCCAGGCAAAGGAGAAAATGAAAGCATTAGGAACCATCAAACCTGGTAGGATTAGAAATCTGGGACATACCCAGAATAGTGAGTTAATGGATAATGGGTATAGAGTGTCTATTTTGGGAGATGGGAAAGTTTTAGTAATGGAAGGTGGTAAGGGTACTGCAAATTGTAGTTTAATCCCATTAAATGGTATGCTTGGGAGTGGCTGAAATGGGAAAGTATATGTTGTATATATGTTCCCATAATTTGAAAAAAGAAAGAAAGCAACTAAAAAGACAATGACAATTAAATGCAATACGTGATCCTAGACAGGATCTAATAATGGAGGAGAAAGAGCCCAAAAGGACATTTTTGGGACCTATAAAACAAATGGAGGGAAGCAGATGTGGCTCAACCAGTTGGGCAGCTGCCTACCACATGGGAGGTCCCAGATTCAGGTCCCGGTGCCTCCTAAAGAAGACAAGCAGGGAAGCGGCTGTAGCTCAATTGGTTGGGCTCCCATTTACCATATGGGAGGCCCCGGGTTCGGTTCCCAGGGCCTCCTGGTGAAGGCAAGCCAGCCCACGCAATGCGGTGAGCTGGCTCAGCAAGATGACCCAAAAAAGGGAGACAAGCAGACACAGAAAAATGCAAAGCAAGATGGACACAGTGAGCACAAGCAGCAAGGGGGTGGATACATAAACAGATAAATAAATCTTAAAAAAAAAACAAAACAAAAAAAACGATCAGATGCCATACCTGCTGCAATGAGCAGACACTTAAACGAGCAGATGCCACAAGCCAGCAGACACTGCAGCCCACGGGGAGCAGATGTGGCTCAGGCCATTGAGCACTTGCCTCCCATGTGGGAGGTCCCAGGTTTGGTTCCCGGTGCCTCCTGGAGAAGGTGAGCAAACAATAAGCAGACAGATGAGAGAACCATCTGGGGAAGAGGGGGGATAAATACATTTTTAAAATAAAGTAAATAAATAAATCTTTAAAAAAACAAATGAAATATAGACTGTAAGCTTTATATCAATGTTAAATTTCTTGAACTTGATAACTGCACTTAAGATGGTTACATAAGTGAATATCCTTGTTCTTAGGAAATGTACATGGCAATATTAAGTGGTCAAGGAGCATGATGTATAGAACCTACACTCAAGTGTTCAGAAAGTGGATTGATAAATAGATAGATGGATGGGTGGATAGATGTATGAATAAGAATGATGGATGATTGGATGGATGGATGGATGGATGGATGGATGGATGGATGGATGGATGGATGCATGGATGGATTGAGTGATATGGCAAATGTGGCAGAGTATTGAGGTTGGTGGATCTGGGTGTGTGTGTGTGTGTGTGTGTGTGTTGGAGTTCTCTGTATGGGATTAGTATTATTTTTGTAACTGTCCTGTGGTTTTGAAGATATTTCAAGATGAAAAAAAAATATTTTAGTTCAAATAAAAGTTGGTAAATCTGATTATCTTATTAGGGAGTGTATTGGGGTTCTCTGTGTTGGTTTTGTATTATTATTATTTTTTAAAGACCCAGGGTGGGTCTTGGTCCTCTTGCTGGATTCCTTTATAAATAGAGAACTAAAAGAAGCAGGCACACAAAGAAACAGCCACAGAGACAGAGAGAAGGAACCCAGGAGCTCAGAAAGGAACCTGGGAGAAAAGATGCCACAGACAGAGCAGACAGAAATTGAAGCAACAAAACCCAGAAGAGAAGTGTGCCTTGCCACGTGGAAGGAGTCCAGGATCACCAGCAGCTCACCTTCAGTGAGACAGCATCTCTGATGATGCCTTGATTTGGATACTTTCACGGCCTCAGAACTGTAAGCTTTTATTTTTTTATTTTTTTATTTTTTTAAAGATTTACTTTTATTTATTTATTTATACCACCCCCCTTGCTGCTTGTGCTCACTGTGTGCATTTGCTGTGCATTTTTCTGTGTCTGCTTGTCTCCCTTTGTTGCATCATCTTGTTGCACCAGCTTGCTCACCGGGTTGCGCAGGCCGTCAGCTCACCACGCTGTGCAGGCCAGCTTGCCTTCACCAGGAGGCCCCAGGAATTGAACCCAGGGCCTCCCATATGGTAAACGGGAGCCCAACTAATTGAGCCACAGCTGCTTCCCTGTAAGCTTTTTTTTTTTTTTTTTAA
>JAQZBX010019141.1:0-34007 GCA_029593785.1 Cabassous unicinctus
AAAAAAAAAAAAAACTGATCCTATTTCTTCTTTACAATCTTTGGCAAATATCCTTTTTCCTTTTCAAAGCAAAATGTGAAAACTGTTGTAGAAGGGCATATTTTGGAGAATAATGCAGCCAAGAAAACACCCAGTAGCCTGCATTGTGGGCCTTTCCCTCCAAAGTGTCCCACTGAATGGGGAGATATTGAATGCTTGAAGGGAAAGGTGAGAGTGAAGCTGCCATCAGGCAAAGCGATAAAGGAGCGTTTCACTTCAAAAGCTTCCATTCATGTTGTAAGTTACAATAATTAATATGGGTCTATGACTTATTCAGAAGAGCCAATCAACCATCTCATTTAAGGAATTTCTTGTTGTGTTTTAACATTTCAACTGCTCTATTTTACTCGAATTTTCAGCACACATAATTTTTTCTCAGATGCAGTTGGTTAATTGTCTTGTTCATGATTTCTGTCATCTCTGAAATGGATTTTAAAAAACGTTTTTTCATGTAAGAAGCAGATGTATATCAAGCCATATTCTGTATTATGTACAGAATTCTGACTAGAGCATTGAATTTCTTATTCTTAGTTACATGGCACTTAGCAACAGTGTTTCACATTAGCTTTGTCCATACTTTGAACACAACTCACTGTGTTAACCAACTAACTTTGACTAAGGAAAGAGTTCATGCACCTTTCTTGTTGGGAGAATTGAGCTCTGAATGTAAACAAACGTGAAGAAAGGTAAATCTTTTTGTCGGCAGTTTTGAGAATTTATTTTATTTCTCACTGAAATTTAAGTAACTCACTGCTTTGACGCCTTTCTGATTTTATAAATCAGTTCATTACGATTTTTGAATAAACACGTTAACCTCTGGGGTCAATAGGATTGCAGCCCTTGCTTGTATTTTAATGTACTATTTTCTTATTTTTCTAGGTAGTGTATTCTTTCATTTAAGTAGAAGTTTCTATTGACTCATCATCAGGGAAGTGTTCTAAGAATTATTTTTCCAGGAATAATGAAGGATTTATAATGAACTGTCCCTATTCTCTTGTTTAATCTGTCCAGGTAGGTGTACACATTTGTTCATTAACTGGGCAGGGTAAGGGAGGAGCCTGTGGCCGATGATCAGAGGTGATCCTTTATGTAAATCTAGCTGTTTCTTAGAACATTTGAAGAGGTCACCTTGACCTCCCTAGAAGAATGCATCGTTGTCTGTACTGACCCCCATTAGCACTTTTATTCTTCTTTTACCCTGCATCTTAAGAGAGGAAAGTGTGGCTACCTTTTTTGGTTTTTGGTCTAGTATATTTTCAAACATGATGGTCAGGATTGACTTCCCATTGTTTTCTGAATTGCAACTAATCCCCTGATACTGCAAAAACAGCTCTCAAATGATATAAGATTGAAGGTTTCCAACCCCCAAACCTGCTACCTGCTTCTCTGAAATTCCACCTCTGATATCTGACACCCTAGTTACTTGTCAGTGTAATAAAGCAAGCCAAATGTTAACGTCTTTTGTTTTCTTATATGTCCAGTGGTGCAATTAAATATGATTTGGACCCAGACAAACCTTGGTTTACATATCGACTTCTCTACTTTAGTAAATTACTTAACCTCTCTTTGAGCCTCAGTTTTTAAATCTGGAAAGTGGGGATAATAATATACATATCATATATTGGTTTTAAGTATTAGAGGGTAGAACAGTTTTAAGTATTAGATGGTGCGACTTTTTTTTTGGTGGCAGTCAATAAAAGCTGTCTTAGGCTTATATTTTTAAATATATGTATAAAATAAGGAGAGCATCTGTGGGTCACTGAATTCACCTTTCTCTTTCTTTTGGGTGAAGTCACCCTCTATTCATGCAATCTGCCTGATTCTTAAAGATCTCCAGAGAAGGAAACTTGACAGTTCTTTCGGCAGACTATTCTAGAACCTGACAGCACTCACAGTCAGGGAACTCGTTTCATATCTAACCTAAAATCTCTGCTGTTGTAAATTAAGCTCATTCTTCTTCCACTGTCCTTGGTGGAAATGGAGGGTAGGTCACTTTTATATTTGTTATGCTCATAATAGCCCTTCATACGTGCATTTAAATAATTACTGATGTATCCTTGAGTTTTCTTTTCTTCATAACTGAAAACTTTTGTCTGTAAGGAGTGTTCAGGACATTAGGTTTTCCTCTTAATTTTAATGTATGCATTTATTTTCTTGTTGTGTATTGTCCTTAGTGATTGTCGGTGGAAACATTTTGTTCTGAGTATTGGAATTTAAGCCAGCACCACAGGAGATATCTTAGAGGACCTAATGGCTGTGCACTTTGGAAAACTAAATGTAATTCACTTTTTAGGTTTCCCTAGTTTAAAAAAAAAATGACCTATGCTTCTGATTTGCCTATTTCATTTTAAAACAGTGACTTTCTCACGGTCTCATTTGTATTCTATTACCTAAACTTTGAACCAGCTATTTTCAGACTATGGAAAACTCTTATGGAACATATTAAGCACTTGGAAACAATATTAATTTCTTTGGTTCTAGCTCTCCTTTGTTTTCAAAATGTTGGCCCTGCTTTTGGCGGCATAATCTCTATGAACTAGTGTGACTGTAAAATCCATTGTGTAATTCATTTTTCTCCTAGATCCATATATATAGATTATCAACTGGTTGCTCTGCAGCTCTGTCTACCCAGTGTTGACTTCCTTCAATGGTGTCGACACCTGTTTTCTCTGTCAGTGGACTACAGTGGTGCTGAATCCAATTAAGTGAAAACCTTCAGTTCAGTACAGTTAACTTTTTAGGTGTGCATAGAATTTTCCTGGTGAAGGTTGGTCTTAATTTTGTTTTATTTTTAAATGTGATTCTTACTTCATGGCATTGCATAGAATCTTCAGAGTGTTTATTCCCATAAATAAACATGCACACACAGACATACCCATTCAGGCCAGAATACAACTATTAACATACTGCTTTGCAGTTCTTTATAAAAATTTCTTAAGAAATTTTGATAATATTTTTAGTATATTTAGGTAGTTTACTAAGCTAGTAAATATTGGTTCGCAAGTAAACATGCCCCCGTAATTCTTGTTCTTGTTGTTTTAATTATTGTTATCATAAGTAACCCACCACTACACATAACACTGTTATGCATCCTGATTCAGTGTTGAGAGAATAATTACCCTTAAATCAGCAACCATTTTATATTGATACTGTCATCTTTTTTTTTTTTAAAGATTTATTTATTTATTTATTCCTCCCCCTTGCTGCTTGTGCTTGCTGTGTCCGTTCGCTGTGTGTTTTCTCCGTGTCTGCTTATCTCCCCCTTCCTGTGAGGTCCCGCTGCATCAGCCCACCGGGCCGCGCGGGCTGGCCTGCCCTCACAAGGAGGCCCTGGGAAGCGAACCCGGGGCCTCACACATGGTAAACGGGAGCTCTATCCATTGAGCCACACCCGCTTCCCTGATACTGTCATCTTAGTGAACTTAGCTAAAGCTCTAGTAGGTACCAGATTGAAGGTTTGTGAAAGTATTGATCTATCTATATAAAGATATATATATATTCCTTATATATATAAAGTTATATGTATATTCTCTATATATTTATAAAGTGTCTATTTCTGTGTGTATCTCTTTCTCTGTCTTGCTAATCTATCCTCGTTTATTAAACCTGTTTATGGTACTGTAAGGATTCTGTGAAAGATCCACTATGAATACTGCCTCCAAAGGGGATTATGGCGTAATAGGATAGATAATGAATGAACAACTATCTATTTTATAGGGTTGAAGGCACTCAGGTCCACATAGAATTGTAGAAGCTGAGAGTAGCAGGAAGAATGAATTTCCTGTTTGAGGAATCAGCTTGGGTTTGGCTGGGACATGAAGGGTGACAATGGTTTGGAAATAAAGAGATGAGATCTTATGGGGAAAGATGCTATCACTCGAGAACAAACTCTGAGCCAAAACTTATATGCAGGAAGACAGAGATCTTGTGGAAATGGTGAACTGTTAATTTTGATTGGAGCATGGGTATTGGTGGTAAATAAGAATGAAGCTTAACAGTGTAGGGCTTGAATGCCAAGCTAAGGAGAATATTAATTCCAATTGTAGATCCTTTTATTATCATGTAGAGGTATTGAATAAATGAATATGTGTATTCTCATTCAGTCTGTCTCTCTCCCCTGTGTCTGCTTCTCTCCTTTCCCTCTCCTTCTCCCTTTCCTTCTCTTTTTATATGGTGTCCTTTGAAGCACAAAAACTTTTAATTTTGATGAAGTCATTTGTATCTAGTTTTTCCTCTGGTTGCTTGCACTTTTGGTGTCATATCTAAGAAATTATTGTCTGATTCATGGTCACAAAGATTTACACATTTGTTTTATTTTAAATGTTTTATAGCTTTAGCATTTATATTTATGTCTCTGATCCATTTTTAATTTTTGAATGTGGTGTGAAGTCGGGTTACAACTTCTTTCTTTTGCATGTGGAATCTAGGTATGTCAGCATTATTTTTGGAAAAGACTTCTTTCCCCACTGATGTGTCTTGCCACCCTTGTCAAAATCAATTTATCATAAATGTAAGAGTTATAATTACATTTATAATTTTTAAATGTTATAATTTATAATTATAATTGCATTATATTTTTTACTGCAAAAAGTTGTCTTTGATTAACACTTATAGGTGTCCTATTGAAACCATATGTTTAGCATAAAGAAAAGGTTTGGGATATGTATTGTTTTTCTAGTGGTATTTATGCAATTATGCATATGGGATCTTGCTTTGTTGATCAGCATGATATCACCTTTCTTTTTATTAGTTTGAAAAAACAGATCTACATAAATTGGAGGTAGATGTTAAAATGCTGAAGGCCTTATTTGATGCTAAAATCATGCTCTGTGTGTGTGTGCACATGTATGTGAGAGAGACAAGAAAAGAGAGAAAAAGAATACTAACAAAATGTAAATTATAAAATACTGCCTTTTGACCAGATAAGAATGTAAGGGATAAAAATATACAGACAACATATGCACTTACTTAAGAAGATTATGTTTATTCCTGACATAGTCCATTGAGTGTGATGGGGATGTCCATATCCAGCTGACGTAGTGTTCTCAGGTATGATTCATCATAGTTTACAGATATGGCTTTGTTAAGTATTTGGGGCAAAAACCACCTAATAATAAGATTGAAAATATTTGTTCCTTCTGTCAATGTTGTTTTCCCTTCTGAGTGTGTATCACATATATACATTTATATATATATATGAAAAATAAATTTTTCTCATATAATTTATAGTGAGATCCAGGGTTATTTTGTCTGGAAAGACACTTGCCTACATGCTCTTTGTCTCCTTAGGACAAAAATAGATGTTGTATTTGTTTAATAAAATTTGTATTGTAACTGTAACCATCAGGCCATACATTACAATCAATTCTGCTTCAAACTCCTTGTTTAGGGAAAGGTGTAGTAATACTGCTCAAATTGCATCCCTTTCTCCCACCATCATTGCCAGACAGCAAAAGGGTTATGGTCTATAAGCCTAGGAATAAGGGGAGGGAGAATGTCTATTTTGGGTTAATACAACCCTATTTTACACCATGAGGGAAAAAAACCCCATGAATTTGGTGCTGATGCAAATAAAGTTATTTCCATATATATTTATGAATTTCCTTTTTAAAATCATATGCAAAATGTGAAAAAGGCTTTGAAGCACATTATGTTCTTTTAAGCCAAGTTGTATAATTATGCTGTCTAGAACTCAACAGTATACTGGTGCAACATGTATTTAGATTTCATTAGTTTGGAAAAAGTGTGATTTGCTGGATTGTACTTGGTCATTCAAAGCTAGCATAGTGAATGCAATCAGCATCTAGATTGAATGGTATGTTTGCACTCCCAGGTTCCACCGTTTGTTGTCATAGGGCAGGGCCAGTGCTTCTTCTGGCCATCACAATAGAGTTCGTCTCCACTAAGACATGCTCAGAGTGGACCAATGTGGATAGGGCAAGGAGCACATATCACCTACTCTCGCCATCACCAAAAATAGGAACAGAGTTACTATTGTTGTTAGGGAGGCGATAAAAATGCTTGCTGTGCCAGTGATGCAAAACTATCCCATTAAATTTCATTTTATTGTTTTATTATGTACTTTTAAAAAGTATTTTTAAAAATAAATGTCAGGAGGAAACTAAGGTCCTAACTTTGTGCAACTTAATGTTCCATTATATAATAAATATGTTAGTGGAAGACAGTCTACAAAAGGTGAGCAAAAAATAGCACTATTCACTGACACATTTTAATGGAGGTTCCCTAGGAGACAGAATTTATTAAGCTGGGGAGCGGTGAAGATGATTGAGTTTCCTGTTTAAAAGGGAGGGGCTTATGCACGCTTGGCTTATTTTAGAAATTCCGCTCTGCAGGCTGTGCACAGTTGCATTGACATTTTGTGGGAAAAAAGTGAAACTAATTTGCACCTCACCACACTAGACTAGTTTATAACACCTTTGGACTACATGTTGAACTTTTTTATAAAAAAAGGTGAGCTCACACTTTTTTTTGAAGTGTACCTGAATTTGGTTTATTAAATGGGGTAGAAAGTAGAGAGAATGGCTTGTCCTGCTCCTCTGTTCCTTAGAATGTATTCTAAAGTACCTTTTCTTCTCTTTTGCTCAGATTTCAGGCATCATGCTACAGACATTAACACTGAATCTTGTATAGATGCTTCCGTGTCTTTATGTACTTATTTCAGTTGTGTTGTTTGCACAAGTCCTATTTGATTTACTTGTTTTCTGTTTATATTTTCTGCTCTTCCATAAAATAGTAAACTCTGTAAGGCCAGGGACTTGTGGCTGTCATAAAGAACCTGGCAGACCATGCTAAAATTTTGAGCCTTTATCTTATGGGCAGAGAGGGGGAAAGTATTTAACCGGGAGAAAGACTTGATCAGATTTATATTTTCATTTACTTCAGCTAAGTCTGGTAGCTGGAGCATGCCTGGTGATAGGGAGAGGACTTAGGAAGCTGATACAAGAGATGATGATGCCCTGATTTAAGATGCTGGCAGTAGGTAGGAAAGTGATGGAAGAATTTAGTCAGTATTAAGGAGCTGGGCTCCAGGGGCTTGTGGCTTGAGAGATGTGTGTGATAAGTGAAAGGAAGAGTTTAGGAACACTCTCAGGTTTCTTTTTCTGTGCGCTGGTGGAATTGTGGTGACGAGGAGCCGTTTTCTGTATAGAATGCAATGAGATCCGTTTTGACTATGGATCATTTAAGGTGCCTGAGGACCATGAAGGAGACACATCCAGTAGCTGGAAATAAGGACTACAACCCAGGAGAGAGAAAGCTGTGCTGGAGAGGATATGAGTTTAAATTCATCAAAGTATGACTAGTTGATGAAGATATAGTTAAAAAGATTTCCCAGGAAACATATGGAGAGAAGAATAGAAGACCAAAGGTAGGTTCTTGAGGATTGTTGTGCATTTATGGACTAGACAGGGGAACTAGATCCCAAGAGCACAGAATGAAGAAGCAGCCAGAGATTTACGTGGAGGACCAGGAAAGTGGGATACCAGAAGAACATTTCAGGAAGTTTGTGGCCAGTAGCATGAGGTGACTCAGAACGCATAAAGGAGGGGAACCATAAGGTATCCACTAGACATTTACTGCAAGAGCATTTATAATGGGTCTCTTGTATGACGATGATCTCAAACAGTCCTGGGTAGTGCCAGCCAGCAACTTATTAAGTATTTAGTGAAAAATCATCACCATCGTTAATTCCTGATAACCTAATCCAGGCTGTGCCTTCTGACCTTTTGCACATCTTAAAGTTTGAAGCTGCAGAGAAGGACCGTTCCCATGTTGCAAGGGGAAAAAATAAATGAAGGACTAGCTTTCCTTTATTTCAGTCCAAGTACAGGAATCACAGAAAAAAGAACTTTTTCCTATGAAGAATGATTTCATTAAGAGAAATGGGAGTTTTCTTAATGTTGCCAACCACAGTGTTTCTCCTCTTTTGTTGACAAAAAGGCCAAATATGCGGCATGTTGAAATTGTATCTTGATATGCAGAGACCCAAAAGATGAAATGGTGACACACTTAAATGGCTCCTTTTCCTTTCACTTTCCTAATGATGGCTGTGCACATAGAGAGGCAGTCATGTGAGATAGTTATGATGACTTGAACAAAAGATAATATAATATTTTGCATAACATGATAAAAAATGGAACTGGAAGGCATCTAGGAAAAATTGAAATCCAAGCCTAATGTTATTTTCTTCTCTTCAGTTTGATAATTATTTTACAATTCATACCTGTCCATTGCGATAATATGAAATACCTTTTGAGTTACATTGTATTTGGATATCGAATCCTACATCAAATGCTTGTCATTAGAATTCCTTCCATACTTATAGTTCTAACTAATATGATAAATAGAAATAGCATCTTGATGATGTGCTCTAATCAATGAAACTCATAATAAAATACTAAATGTCTAACATTGACAAGAATATAAATGAAAAGAAGTTACTAGACCCAACATAGATACATTGGATAAACTTATGGAAAAGTCATAACAAATTCAATGAATTTGACACTTTTTAAAGTACTACTTAGGAAGAAGTTTATTGTTTTTGTAGATGAGAAAAACTAAGTTGGAAGAAGGAAATATATTTGACTTAGGCACCTTGGATAGGCACTTGGATAGCTTTGAGATTGCATGGGGTCATGAAGTCCTGCTGCTCCATGTTTGTCTTTTTTTTTTTTTTTAAGTGGTTATCATTTGTAACCCGTCCTCTTTGCCAAATGGATTTAACCTTTTCTCTAAAAGAGGGACTTTCCCTTGGTTTTCTTATAAGCCTTAATCTGACACTTCACAGTATTTTACAAATACTTGTTTATTTCCACATTTAGTAGATATGCAATTTAGTAAACCTACAGCAGGCTAGTCTACTTCACTTGCAGTTTTACATTTTATGCCATTGTTCAAGCAGGAAGATTCCTCTGGCCCCAAAACCCTTCTCCTGTTATTTCTGGCTGCCCAAATATTTAAGGACCCACTCAAATGATGTTGCCCATACATAGCCTTCACCTCTCCTTCCAGTGAGGCTGAGTTGCACCCTTCCTTTTTATTCTGGTTTGCCAGGTCCCTCTTCCCAGACAAGTAGAGGCAGAGATGTTGGGTGAATTCCCTGGAGTTGCAGCCTGACGCTGGTGGGCCTTGATCGCTTGTACGTGGGCCACAGAAAGTAGAGCCCAGGGACGTGGTCCACAATACAGCATCTTGGGAAGAAGCCAAACTCAGACGACTCATCAACCTCAAATGTCTAGGCTTTGAGGAACGATGCACACTGGAGGTAGCAATCAGGAACAAAGGGCTTGAAATTTAGTGAGGGAGTTGGTACCTGAAGAAATGAACTGAAGCAGAGAAAAGTGAGCTGTTCTAAGATGTTCCTCTGACTTGGTGGGGTGGAAGATAGGCATTAAAGACCTGACCCGAGGAAGACACAAGATCTTTATATAGATACATCATATAGCACTTATTACAATATTCTTTTACCTAGAGTAGTTTGGTAAATTTTTCATCTCTCCCCATACATTGAAAGTATCGTCATAGTTATGTTTTTGTTGTAGTCTCCTTTGTAGCTATTTCACATTTAGTATTATGTCTGACACATCGTAAGTGCAAAATAAATATTTGCTTTATTTATTGAGTCAATGTTGAACCTGTTTTGTATTTAAATTGACAGTATTAATATCTCTAATTTTTATATTGCATAAAAAATCCATCCTCTTATTCATTCATTTATTTTGAAAAATAACTATTATTATGCCTTGTGAACTATTCAGAAAGCAAAATTACTGCTTATTCACTGTACAGAAGAGAAGGTGGATAATAAGTGGTTACCAAAATTGTGTCAGGTTCAGTTAAAAGTGTGTGTACAGTGCAATATATGACTAGTCATACTCCCAGCATGTGATTAAGGGAGGGGGCTTAGCTGAGTGTGAAATTATGAGCAGGGGTCCTGCGGGCAAGTTATGAGGCATGAAGCTTGTGGATCTGGGAAAAACAGTTCAGTAGGTGAAGATACTGGAAATTTAGAAAAGATAGGAAAGAGTAAACACTGAAAGGGGGCTGATCAGGAAGGCATGCCATTTTAAAGAATTTGAGCTTTATTCTTCATCTTGTGAAGTACTGAAATAGTTATGAAGGGATTTCAAGTTCATTTCTTTTACTCTTCACTGCTTTACCTTAGACCTAACTTTTGGATGCCCCATCACGCAAGTTCTTCCAGGATTCTGTTAGTTCCTACAACATTAAACTGTCCAGGAATCCATAGAAGTCTTGATGCCACTGCCACAAATGTAATTACCAAAGTCATTTAATCGTGGTGCCTGCCCTGAAAAGTACATTTCTCTATTCAGTAACTCCTTTGGCAAATTTAATTCAACATTAGTTTGGCTTAAGTATGATATGCAGGCTGGGACTTTATGATTTTTAAAAATCTATTTAGGTAAAAAAAGACATTATTTCCTATGCCAAAGCTTTTTCAGTATTGAACAAATTGATATTTATTGTGGGGACACCTAGGCTTCAACTCCTAAAAACACATTTTATTACTTTTAAATTAACATGGCTAAACTAAAATTTAACCATAGCTTGTAATAACTAGTTAAATTCGCAATAATGCTCTCTTGAACACAGTAAATTGAAATCATTATGTCCAATCCTCACATTATAACAATATTACCTTATAATACTCAGAGAATTTATTCTATATCTTGTCTCCTAAATGTGTTAAACTGGGACTTTCCTGTGATGGGTAAATTTACATACACACATGCATCAATGATATTGCTATTCATAATTAAGAACAATTTTGGAGTTTTCACAATTTTTTGTTCCTGAAATCTAAAGAAAGGCAACTTACTTTAACATTCATTGGTTTTTCTGGAGATTTCATTATTCAGAAATTTTTAATGAGCTTGAATTATGTAAGGCATCTTGATTCATTTGTTTTAAATTAAGGCAGCCAGATGTCTAAATAAACCAGGACTGATGGTTGTTTATTCTCATCTATTAAATTTTGAAAGGTCTTCAGGAACATAGTCCCATAGCTCCCTTCCCAGTCCAGTGTTTTTTTCCCATAACAGTTTTCCTTACAACAATATAACCTCTATTTCTTAAGTATCTTTTCACAAGGTCTAAATATCACAATCCTAGGTGTCTAGAAAGTACTCAGAAATAATTTTCCCTTTGAAGATTTCTGCTGCATATGCTGAAATTCTCTTGTTGGCACCTTTGTAAACATAGAAAATAATTTCTTACCAAAAAATTTGTTGTTTAAAAATAGTATCAGCCAATTTGGATAATGGGATTAAAATATATGGATGAAATTTGCAGATTGTAACCTGTCAGCAAGAGAGTATAAGAATGCTTGTAGATTGGGAATCCTGGAGGCTAGGTTTAGAATTCAAAGCCTTTTTTTAAATAGGAAAAAAGATCGGAGATTATGACAGTGATTTTCACTGGGTGGTATACTCAGGAAAGTATAATTCAGAATAATAATTGACTAAAAGGAGAGTGATTCAGTGTATGTTTAAAAAGTAAAAAATTGGAAAAAGATCTAGAGATCATACAAGACTAAAATTGAACATGAATTAGTCAAAATTTGTTTTGCATAAAAAGTACAGATTATGTGCTATGCGAGATTAGAAAGAAAATGAAACAGAATATAACTCTGCCAATTTTAGGAGACCAGTAAATTAAAGAAAATAAGATATCATGGCAGATTGGATGATGTACCCAAGGGGGAAAAAAAAAACATATTCTTACTCTTAATCCATTCCTATGGGTGTGAACCTATTGTAAATAGGACCGTTTGAAAATGTTAATTTTTGCTAAGGTATAGCTTGACTGAATGAGGTTGTATCTTAGTCCTACTACTGGAGGCTTTATGAAGAGAGAGCCACGTGGAGGAGGAGAAGCTGGAAGTCAAAGGAACCCAGAAGAGAAAGGAGGGGACTTGGCCATGCAACAGAAAAACCAAGGACCCAAGGATTACCGGCAGCCAGTCCCCGGATGTCACAGTCTTCAGGGAAAAAGTATCGTCTTGTTGATGCCTTGGTTTTGGACTTCTCCTCGCCTCAAAATCATGAGCCAATACATTTCTGTTGTTTAAGCCGACCCATTGTATGGTTTTTGTCTTAGCAGCCAGGAAACTAAGACAAATATAACATATACTTTAAAATACTTATAGTGATCTCATCCATACTCAGAAGTGATCTGCCTCCTATTGAGTACGGTGTCTGTATGACTGGTTGAAAGAACCAAATATTAACAGATTTAATGTTATTTTATATCAGCACTGATAACACTTTAGTCTGCTTCCTTCTGAACTATCCCCTTGATGTATAGCCTAGAAAAACCTAGTATATTGAATCATTAGAAGCACTTGGCTTTAGAGAATTATGCACCATAATATACTACCTAATTTTCTTGGTTAAATGGTTTCACATTTTAAAAGGAATTTTGCCTACTTTCCATTTCTCTATTAAAATGGTCAATAATAGATGTCACACCTTTGAAATTATATCCATCATACTTGTAGTGACCTAGGTTTTACATCCTTCATCTGTGTTTGACTTTTACCCTCCTTTATCAACATATCCAGTCTGTTCCATAGAATTATACTTTCAGAAATGTTAAAGAACCCTAGAGGTTGTATTATTCAATTATCATCTGAGATATGAATCCTCTTTACAAGATCTCTGATAAATATCCACGCTGTGTTCTTATACCTAGAATGACAGGGAAATTTCAAAATCCTTTCAAATCTTTGTTCATGGCATTTTCTCTCTCCATTTCTTTTTGTCCTTTCAGCTTTTGACCTGTTTTGATCCTTATCTTGCCTGGGCATCTGCAAATAGCCACCTAACTGATCTTTCTTTCCCCATTTTTCTTGCCTAGAATATATTTACACCACTCTCTGAATGAAATTCCTAAAGCAACTTTGATCATATTGCCACCTTGCCCAGAAACCTTCAGTAATTCTCTGTAGTCTGCAGGATAAACTCTGGACTCATTAACTTGAAATAATCTGACCCTGGCATGCATTCCTGGCTTCACCGTCAACCTTTTTAGCTTTCTAAGTACCCCTTTCAGCTTCTTTGGTCTACTCACTATTATTGAAATTATATTGATATTTATTGTTCCAGTGTTGTGGTCGATGCTATCTCTCTTACTTCTTCCTCTTTTAATCCTTCCCCTTTCTATTTCAGTGCTCTCCGTATTTCAGGACCCGAATCACTCTTCTTTTGTAACTCATTCCAGACCACTGTCGGCACACCATTGATGTCTTCCTTTTCTGAACTCCTGGTGTATCCATTTTTAGCCTCATTCATTTGATTCTTAATCTGGAGCTAATTGTGACAGTTTTCATATTGTTATACTGCATTGTAATTCATCTTTTGTATTGATGTTTCATCTTTCACATTTTTAAGCTTGGCTTTCTTCCAGTTTAAATTTTATGAGATGGCATGATGGAGAGCAGATGGTTTTCAAAATGTATTCCACCAAACCCTGGGGATTCTTGTAAATATGTCTGGGGAGGGAAAGCGAGTAGATTTAGGCATCACGATTCCCTACAGCTTCAATCACAACTTTTCTGCTTTGATCTGTTTCATACCAACCTTCTGCATTTGCCTATTTTTGAGGAAAGTGTTGAGGCTAAAGAAGTTTGAAAGCCATGATTGTGGAGGAGAAGAACCCAGACGTGGAGTCAAGAGACTTGAGTTTTGTTTTTTTTTTAAAGCAGTTTTACTGTGATATAGTCACATGCCATACACTCTCTCCAAAGTGTACAATCAATGGCTTTTTAGTATAATCACAGTTTTGTGCATTCATCACCACAAAAAATATATAGGACTGTTTAATTTGACTTGAGTTTTATGTCCAGCTTTTTTCCTTCCTTCCCTGGACTTTAGTTTCATCATCTATAAGTTACAAGGCCACTGAAGATGACTTCATATTCTTTCACCTCTCCAAGTCTCTGAAGCTAAGAAAGTCAACTTCAGTTAAGATAGAATGAGACTTCAGCTTTTATTCCAAACGTGATTGCCCAATGTAAAGAGTCAGCTTGGAATGTAGCACAAGAGCATCTGTTTTGGAGTCATAGATCTGATTGAATTCTGGCTTTACAAATGAGGAATCCTGCCAAGTCACTTAACCTTATTGAACCTCAGTTATCTCCTTGCCAAAATAAAAATAGCCCTAACTACATTTTAGGGTTGCTGTGAACAACAAATGAGAACATTATTCTGAAGAGGCTAGACCAGTTTGTGGCACTTAGGTGACGAGATTGTCATCTTTTCTTCTCTGTAATGACCACCTATTTTGGAGTTGTTTGTTTGTTTGTTGTTGTTCTTTTGCTTATGAATGAATGTGGGTGCTTCTCAACAGTGAAACACCTAAAGGATGAAAGTTCATCACCACTCAATGTCTGAAAACATTTCCAAATGAGAATTCCAAAATTTATTAGTAGTGGCGATTTCAATGCAATAAAATGCCAGAAAGAGATACTTGATTATCTAGTTCTGTTTGCTTTGTTAAAAATCAACTCCATTTACCTAGGAAAAAGGGGATTTATGGGTGGTAATTATATTGGTGTATAAAATTTAAAAAACTCAACAAACTAAATACTTAATATTTGTGCTTTTTGTTTAGTGTTACTTATAACTCAGTCTAAAAAATTATCCATATTACTTTATCTATTATTTGAATGAGTTATGCTTTCTACATTACTTTGATTCTATATAAAGAGTGCAGAAAGATAATCTCATCATTTTAAAGTATTAACTACCTTGGTGCTTTAAAATAACATGAGTTTTGTTCCCCCATGATTTTGAAGTCCAATTAGGTCAGGTGTATGAAAGTAAGTGATAATTTAAAGTGTTGCCAACTCAATAGTGATAATACTTTGCATGTGTTATGAGAGTTTTTCTTCATGTAATGACTCTGAACTGACTATATTTGCTATTTTAAAAATGGAAGAATCTAAGTATAATTCCCACATTTAGGAAGAGGGTATGACCTTTTTATCTGATACTTTAATATAAATAACAGCTTTTTATAAACTCAGTTGATAATTGTAAGTGGAAAATATTCGTAGAGATGATTTAAACAGAGCACGTACACACTAATGTCACTGTCTTCAATAATGAATAAAGTCACTGAGGTGTGTATAGCTACTATAAAATAGTGGGCACCAGCAGCTCAACATTTGAAAGAAAATTGTAAATGAATGAAAGATATCCCAACTCTTAGTAGCAACATCTTAGTTTCATAGACTAGAAGTACATGTTTGATTACTTAGGAAAGAGCTGAATATAATATGTACTTAAAGCCAGCTTACCTTGTTTCATACCAAGAATGAGTTCCTTTTATTTAGCACTTCTTCACATCTACAGAATGATAGTGGATGATCAAGGTATTGATTGATGAGTTGCAAGGCCTTGAGGTACCTTTTGAATGAACACTCCGTCCATCCCCTTTTTCTTTCTGTCCATATACGGATGTTCATTGAGCACCTGGTATTTAGTAGGAACTGAACTGGGCTCTGGGGAATGAATAAGACAGGCCTTTGGTGAAAGACAGTAGCATGTAAAAATACATTTAAAACACAATGAGGTAGTTACTCAAATAGCATTGTGTTCAAGTAGAGTAGGAGCATAGAGGAGGAAGCAGCTAACTCAACTTAGAGTTTGGAAAAGGATCTTCAGCAGGGTCAATATATTAACTGGGTATTAGAGTATCAATAGGATTTTATCAGAAAGGGAAAAGAGGAATGATTGCCAGGTAAGCAGTGTAAAGAACAAGGCATTGTTGGGAATGGTGCGTGGAATGCCATGAATTATGTGTAAGATGTGCAAATGAAGCTAGAGACAGTGTAGAGATATTGGTTATGAACACATTATTAAAGGCCTTCTATTTGCTATAAGGAAGTTAAACTTTATCTTTTTTTTATTAGAGAAGTTGTGAGTTTACAGAACGATCATGCGTAACATAAAGGATTCCCATACACCATCCCACCAGTGGCACCTTGCATTGGTGTGGAACATGTGCACTTTTTAAAAATAACTGTATTATTTTTAAACAGTAGTTACCTTTGTTACAATTGATGAAAGATTATTAAAATAGTTCTATCATCCATTATTTATATTAGGTGTATTTCTTCCCATATACCTCCCAATTATTAGCACCTTGTATTAGTGTCCTACATTTGCTATAATTCCTGAAAGAGCATTCTTATACTTGTACTATTAACTGTAGCCCATCGTCTACAATAGGGTTCTCTGTGTTGTACAGACCTGTGTTTTATCTTTTATTTTTTTTTCTAGTAGTATATGCATCCTAAACTTTCCCCTTCTATTCATTTTCACCTATATAGCTCAGTGCTATTGATTACACTCATAATAATGTGCTGCCATTACCACCATCCATTTCCAAACATTTACCATCAGCCTAAATAGAAATTCTATACAAGTTAAGCATTTATCTTAAAGGCAGTAAGAAGCCAAATGGGTTTTGCTATGGTTATAATACTATGAATATCAGATTACTCAGTATAGATTTTGGTGGCACACCTATTGTTTATTCTTTACCTTTGGAAAAAAATCAATGAACAGCAACTGGAAATACTTTACCAATTAGAACAGCAGTCATCAAACTGGCCAAATCCAGCCAGCCTCCTGACTTTGTAAATACAGTTTTATTGGAAACAACCATGCCCATTTGCTTACATGTTATTTGTGTCTGCTTTCTTGAAAAAATGACATAGTTGAATAATTGTGACAGACCATATGGCTCACAAAGCCAAAAATATTTACTCTCTAGCCTTTTATAGAAAAAGTTTGCTGACACCTGATTTAGAGTATTTGCTTAACTAGAATAGCCCATTCAAGAGTAGGGTACAGGCTAATATTTTGATCTTATTTAATATTCATTCCACAAGTATTTCATATTCTCCTACTATCTGCTAGGCACTGTGTTGGGTGGCACCCGGGTTACAAAAAAGTCCCTACCTTCAGATAACTTATGGACTGTGAATTTAGTGAATTTAGTGCTTATGATGTCCAAGCATTTCTCTTTATGCTTTCACTGCATATAAACATATCCCAACATATAAATATCTACCTGTTTTTAATCTTTATGGAAAATGGATTATCTTGTATATATTTTTTGTTATTTGCATTTGTCACTCAACATTGTGAGATTCATTTATGTTGAAAGCATTACTATAGGCTATCAATTTTCTCTTTTATGTAGTCTTTCATCATATGACCATCCCAGGATTTATTTATACAATCTTCTATTGGTGGTTATTTAGAGAACATCTAATTATTTCCCACCTCAAACAAAAGTACTATGAAAATTCCTATGTGTCTTCTTGTGCAAATATTTGGGAGTTCCTTTTAATTATTTACTCAGGAGTAGAATTGCTCTGTCATAGGGTATGTGCCTTTTCAACTAGAATAGGTATTACTAGATTATTCTCCAAAGAATAATTGTTGTAGTCAGTTTATATTGCTGTAAGCAGCTTTTAAATGCTCTCATTCCTCCACAGCCTTGTCAACAAGGGATATTATCAGACTTCATACTTTGGGCTATATGGATAAATATGATATGACATCATTGGTTTATCTTGTAACTCCTGATATTTTTGTTTTGTGAATTTCCTGTTTAGATATTTTGCCCATTTTTTCTATTTAGTAAATTGCCTTTTTCTCATTAATGTGTGGAATTTTATTATATTTTCAAGACAATATTCCTATATCTGTTGTATATTGTTCAAATATGTGTTGCCCTGCCTGTTTAATTTTAATGGTGTTTTTTGACACTGTTGGCAAGATAGTTAAATTATCATTTAAACATGTATTTTGTGGGTTTCTCGGGGAGAGGTGTCTTGTGTAGCAAGTATTTTCCAATCTTAAATAGTGAAAACTTTTCGTCTTAAAATTTTAAAGTGTTTCATTTCATGTTCAAATCTATAATCCACCTAGAAAACATTTCTGTCTATGGGTGAGCTAGGATTCGAATTTTCTTTTGTATTGTATGGAGAACCTGTGGCCCCAGTAACATGTCTAGTCTGTCTTCTCCAGCTCATTTGTAGTACACTCTCTGCCTTACATCAACTTTCTCTATAGCACGAGTGTTCTTCTGGGCTCTCTGTTCTGTTCCCAGGGTCTGTTGGACAATCCCGGGGTCAAAACATGCTGTCTTAATTGCTACAGCTTTTTCTGAAGCTTTAGCATTTGTGGGGCAAGGTGTGAATCCAATCTTCCTCAACTGGTGCATATTTTCCTTCCTTTCAGTCTTTTTGTGCTCTAAGTGTATTTCCTGTAAGTGGTATATATCTGTACCTTTTAAAGCCATTCTGGCATTCTCTGCCTTTTAACTGTTATTTTTAGTCAACTTATCTTTTGTTTGGGTTATTACTACTAATAACATGTTATACTTTGTTCTGCTTTTTTTCTTTTTCTTACAATTCCAATCCTTTTGTAATCTGGTACCCAGCTAAATTCCAAGCCATATCCAGTGATCCTGATATGACTTAATGACCTGGGTTTTGCCATTTTCAAGGTCTTCTCAAGGATTTCATCCTGTTGTGTAAAGGTGCTTACAGAGCCTAATGGATGTCTGAACTCTTCTACCAGTGGGTCAGTTTATCATTCCTCACCTTTTCATTATGTCATTTAACTTTATCCTTGATCCTTCAATAGTCTTATAAACTGGAAAGTAGCTTGTGAAATACGATTAGATTTCAAGTTTAATTTTTTGAAGGGATGCTTCATAGGTAATGCCATATATTTCACATTGCAACACATTAGGATGTGCATAATGCCTGGCTGTCATTGGTTTCAGGTGCTGGCAGTGTTATCTCTCTGTTGTAAAGCTCCCAGTCAACTTTTCATCTAATGGTTTCATCCACTGACCTTTAATTGAATTAATTATTTCATTAGGTGTTGCAAAAATAGTGATATTCTAATTCTGCCCTTTCTCTGGATTTATCAGCTGGATTTGTTCTGTAAAGAACTTTTTCTCTTCTTCTGCGATGACTTGGTTCTCCTGAAGTACAGTTGATACAGAAAGGTTGTCATTGCTACTTTTTAGAGGAAGGTGCTTGATTTGCTAGAAACTTCCGGTGATAATCAGTAGGTGATTGTATGGGTTTTCTTTTCTTCTTCTTGGCTTTCCTTTGCGAGTTATTACATATTCAAGGATTTGTGTGTATTCAGTATGTTTCAATCAAGTTCAGTTGTTGTTGCTGTTCAAATGCAGGATAAGTTGAGGAGATATAAAATAAAGGAAATATCTAGACGGTCCCAGATTTTCATATGTACTTGGATCTGGTTTCTGAATTTTCTTTTCTGGTTCTTTGATCTGCCTATCCATGCACCAACATCACACTGATAAAATTGTTTAGCTCTCGATGATAACCATCCAAACACACACAGTATTTTTATGGAGATTACTATAAATTAATAAATTAGGGAGAATTAGACAGCTTTAATGATCTTGAATGTTCCCATACAAGGACTTATTTCCTTCTATACTTCTGAGTTTCTATTTTTGGATATCTCAGGGTTGCTTAAAGTTTTTTCTCATGTAAGATTTTCACATTTCTCTCTGCATAGTTTATCTTTTTTGTCGTTCTAATAAGTGTATTTTTGTTTGTATATATGAAGGCTATTATTTTATTTATGTTAATTTGTGTATGTGCTATTTTACTGTTATCTTTTATTGTTTGTGGTAGTTTTTAAATTGATTTTCTCAATTTTCCTGACATTTCTTTATAATTAGAGATTATTACATCTCTTTTTATCCAATTCTCATGTCCCTAATTCATTTGTCTTATCTGTGTTGGCTTACACTTCAAGATGATATTAAATCGTAATGGCAATAGTGGACATACTTTCCTTATTCCTGAGTTTAGTGTCAGTACTTGTGGCATGTCCCCACAAAGTAAGATTTGACTATTATTGTTACACAATTATCATATGTGAAGATTGGAAACATCAGATCAGTTGAATGTATGGTACTCTGTCTCAGAGCTGGTCAGTAACAACAGAGGGCATTTTAAATTAGAAAATTCATCACTGATGCGATTTCTTCCCATGTAATTCCTAATAGAGCAATGACCGCACTTGCACAGCTGAGCACGCTTGCCTATTCTGTAAGTAATATCCGCCCCCCCTCCCCCAGGCAACATGGCCAGTGTCCCTTAGGAGGAGTCACTTCTCAGTTTCCCACCCTTGATTCTCCGGCTGCATTATGGATTGGGTTGAAATCAATTCGCTGCTCTGCCTCCAATAGTGCTCTCATTCTTGGATGTGAGCTCAGCGTGCCCCTTAGACGAGATCCAGGCTGGGTTATCATTCGGGTGACCTGTAGGCCTGTCACTCTGGGTCCCAGCTGTACTTGGGTGAGGAGGGGGCAAGTGTTCCTGCTGGCGGAGCCCAAAAGAAACTCAGAAAACACTATAGTTAAATACATGTGTGACCTAAATTTCAACCAAGAGCAGAAGCCTCTTCTCTCTTGTGAAACGAAGCCCTAGGACCTGCTCACCACTGTCTTCCTGTAGCAAATCTTCGAATATTATCAAACTGTCAAGAGTGTTCCATTCTTTTGATTATTCTCTGCCAAGAATGCCACCTCCTAAAACCCTGGCCTCCCTTTTTACTGTCCTTGCTGTCAGCCTTGTGGTCACATGCGTGCGATTTCGAGTCCGATTCCTCGAGTCTTATTTCCCTTCTCACCCTCTGGCAATTTCCCTGTCCTTTAACTCCATCACATTGTTTTATCCCTATTGTCATAGTTCACAGGTTTTCTTTTCCACAAAGCTTTTTAATGCCCCAGTTATAGCACTCTCCTTTTGTTGTTGTTATTTTTGGGTTTGATTTAACTTTGAATTTTATTTTTGAACTGTTCAGGTCTCTCTTTGTAGCTTTACATGGGCTGGAGCTTCTGCTGGGCTTGGGAGATTTGAGTTAGGTGGATAGGAAAACCTCAAAGTCGTATTGATAGCAAACATTTCTTAGGTCCGACTCTGGGCCAGGTCCTGTCTTGAGCTTTAAGTGTTAAGCCAGTATAATGCAACCAGCAGGCTGCAAGGGAGGTTCAGTGATTACCCATGTTTGACAGAAGAGGAGACCTAGGCACTGGGGGGTGGGGGGATGGGGGCGATGAAGGCATGTGAATGGAGAGACAGGCTCAAGCCTGCCCTTCACCCTGCCTTGCAGAAAGGTAGCTCCATCTCCTCTCCTGGCATTCTTCCTTTTGTTGCTCTCCTTCCTTGCAGCCCTCCTCCTGCTCCCTGCTTCTCACTGGCACTTCCTCTCTCCCACTTCATCCCATTGCACCAGCATACCCTCTGCTGTTCACTGACATCCATGCCCTGGGCCCTTCGCAGGTTATGAGTTCCTTTGTAAAGTCTTGCTTTCTGGGTGTGGGCTCAGAATGCCCACGGGGCCCAGCTGCCAGGAAGGTGAGTCCAGCCCAAGAAAGGTCATTGACTTTCTCGAAGGGCAGCAGTTCATTGGTGTGGCCAGGATTTCCTCTCTCAGCCCAGAGCCCACATATCCGTATTCCTGCTCTTATGCTGCCTGGCAATGCCACTGTGGGGCCCATTTCTCAAGGAATAAATCCAATAAACAGAAGCAGATATGCTCACAGCTCATATTCTTTCTGATTCAACTCAGGTCTGTGGTTTTAATTTTTATTTTTTTAATCTTGATTCAAAAGCATTGTTTTCTTTTTTTGTTTTAGAGAATTTGTAGGTTTCCAGAAAAAGCATGCAAAAATACAGAGTTCCAGTATAGTCTCCTTATTATTAATACCTTAGCATCAGTGTGGTTCTTTTGTTACAGTTGATGAAAGAATATTATAATCACACTATTAACTATAGTCCATGCTTTATATTACGTTTCCCTATTTGTGTTATACAGTTCTATGTTTTTTAAAAAAATTTATTCTAGTAATATATATACAAACTAAAACTTCCCCTTTTAACCACATTCAAATTTATAATTCAGTTCTGATACTGATGTTCACAATGTTGTGGGGAGATAATGCTTACATTGTACAGAGTTTTTATTTGTGGTGATGGAAAAGTTTTGGCAATGGATGGTGGTAAAGATTGTTTTTTATTCCTAGATTCATTCTTGATGCTCTCCCTTGATAGAAAAAAAAAAAAAAGCTTTAAAAGCACATTATAGCAGCCATGGGAACTCCCCGGAGGACTTTTAGCCTGAAGGAGTAAGGGAAGATTGCTACTGGCCTTCCTAAGATATGTATGTTCATACATTTAGTGGCAGAGTCTTGGACTGGGGGGAAGGCATTCTACTACTTTTCAAGGGTCTTGAATCTATAGGTTATCTTTCTTCATAGATTTAATCAGCAAGGCCTCTGAAGTTCTTTCATTGTTGTATTGACTCTTGAGAGACTTCAGCATCTGCCGAGGCCGTACTCAAGTTCGTAAACAAGTAGTTCACTTACACGAGTCTTCGTTATCTTGTTCATCATCCTTTAAAATTTTTCTTCATACCCCTAAATCATTTTAAGAACAGTGCTTCAGCTTTTGCGATGAGCTTTCTAGCTAAAGGTATATTTGCTTTATTTTAGCATTGTAATTTGAATTTGTATCATAAAAATTACCTTGCATTCGAGTTGTTCTCAAATTTCCTGCAACTAGATGAAATCTTTGAAGTTGATAACCCATCCCAGAAATCAATAAATACATAGACTCTTATGGAATAGAAAAATGTTTTCTGATAAGATCCATGGATTTTATACAATAAAAAAATCTTACAGAAAATGTACTGTGAAAAAATAAAAGACAGATAACCATCCTGAGAGGAAAGCGGTGGGAAACACTGTCCATTCAACAAATGAATATGTAGAGTTTTCTGTATTTCTGGGACAGACTGAATTAATAAGATTTGAAGGCTTTTAGGGCAGCAATAGAGTTAAGATTGACACATAGGATATTGGAAAACAAGGTGATCTAGGATAAGACTCATATGACCTTCAATCTATGTATCTTTTTAAAAAAATTAAAAAAGTATATTATAAAAAAAAGAATCATATTGGAGTTACAGTGTGTAACTTATATAGAGTCAGGTGAATATAACATATTTTAGGTGTTGGTGATTCAGATAAATTAATGAAGGTATGATGAATTGGGAAATGTAACAATACCTTCCTCAAAGGGTATTTGGAGGAATAAATGGGATATTGGGTAAAAAGGGCTCAGCAAAGTACATAGCACACAGTAAATGCCCAATAGATGTTAGCAATTAGTATTCTTAATAAACAATGGATTTGAAATATTCCTAGTTCTGTGTTACTAGATGTACTTTTTCTTAAAATTTTATTAAAGTATATCAATAAAAATTCAAGTATATCAAGTATACATGAACATACATAAACAATAAGTGTACAGTGAAAGATGTGAACTTACAAAATAAACATTCTTATTATCATACAGGGCTCCCATACATCACCCCACCACCTACCTACACCTTGCATTGTTTTCAAACATTTGTTACAAGCTATGGAAGAGCATTGTCAAAATATTACTACTAACTATAGACCATATTTCTCCCCCCATTTTATCCAGTTATTAGCACCTTATGTATTAGTCAGCCAAAGGGGTGCTGATGCAAAGCAGAAATCTGTTGTCTTTTATAAAGGCATTTATTTGGGGTAGAAGCTTACAGTTACCAGGCTATAAAGCGTAAGTTACTTCCCTCACCAAAGTCTGTTGCCACATGTTGGAGCAAGATGGCTGCCAACGTCTGCAAGGGTTCAGCCTTCCTCTTCCTCTTAAGACTCCATGGTCCCAGCTTTTTCCAATATCATTTGTAGGCTGGGATAAGTCTTGTCTCTCTACCAGGGCTTGTTTTTCTCTGGTCTCAGCTGCTCTGTTCTCTCTACAAGGTCAGCTGTAGACTATCAGGCTTTCTCTCTTCCTGGGGCCTCCGCCATCTCTAATGGAGCCTCTCTCTTCCCTCAAGTATCTGCTTCTCTGTGTGTTTACTTCCCAGGCCCTCCAGCATCAACACTTCAAACTTTCTACTCTGCCATGTCATTTTCTCTGTGAGTCCCTGCCCACCAAGGGGACTAATCATAATTTAATCAAGTAAAAGTGAAACCTCTGAAATTAATACAATCTAATATGCCCAGAGGAACAGACTAGTTTACAAACATAATCCAATATCTATTTTTGGAATTCACAAATAATGCCAAACTGCTACACCTTATATTAGTATTATATATCTGTTACAGTTCATGAGAGAATGTTCTCATATTTGTTTTGTTAACCACAATCCATCTTCCACCACTGGATTCCCTATGTTATACAGTCTCATGCTTTGTATAATCCAATCATTGTGTACATTCCATGGTTCTCATTTTTATCACAGAGTTGTGCTGTCATCACCTCAGTCAATTTATAATGCTTTCATTACTTCAACAGGAAAAATTCTATGCCCCCTTGTACCGCCCTATTGTTGTCCCTTAGAATTGTATAATATCTTCTTAGCCATTGCTGCAAAAATATTACAATATCACTTTTAAATGTCATCAATAATTTATATAAGTTATAATTTTCCTGTATATCACCATATTCCTAACAATTTGTAAATGAAGAACATTTTTATATTTATACTATTAACCACAATCTTCATCTACAACCAAAATCACTGTTATACACTCCTTAAATTATTCTTTAGCTTCTTTGAATTGACTATTTAAGTCAATTGACTAGCTGTTTCAGCCAAATCACATTTATAAATCATCAGAGTTAGTTATACTCACTATAATGTTACCATCATCTTTATTCATTTCCACACTTTCACAATAAACCTTGTTAACAAATTTTTGCATACATTAAGCATCAGCTCTCATTCTCAACCCACATTCTATCTCCTAGTAACCTATGATCTAGAGTTTACCTCCATGAGTTTACTCATCATATTCAATCCATATTAGTGAGACCATAGAATATTTGTCCTTTTTAAACTGTTATTTGGGAGGAATGACATCCTGTCCTGAAAACTGAGAAATCTGAGCAGTGTACATGACATAATAGAAGGTCATTTTACTTTCTTCAAAAGTGAGTCACAAATATTCCACAACAATGTAGTGTGTTGGTAGATGGGTTTTGTATGGGAATTCCACACATGTAGATGATTGTTTTCTAAGTTCTCAACTTCTCTAATAAAAAATCTATTTACGGTCAAAGTGAGCCATGGCCAGGGCTCCAGCAGTCCAAAGCTATCCTTCAAAAGTAGTTTTGAGTTGGTGCCACTGCTTGGAAAGGTGATTAGAAAGCCAGAGTTGTGTGTAATAAAATCTATGTTCTGTAATTACTTATCTTCTTTATTTTATAAGAAATAATTGCTCATTTTTTTTCATTGCAGTACTCATTGGTTTATAAATTGCAAGGGTTTTGGTTCCTAAATTTATCTTTATATATGCAATAAAATAGTCTGAATTTAGTCTCCACTATTCCACTATTGTCATTTATCCCCTTAGTAAAACTTCTTGGCAAATTCTCTGCTACAGTTCATGAACCCTCATTGCCATTTAGAAGAGAGAAGACAGATTATTAGGAAGAACTCTGTTTCTTTAGGACTTTCCCTAGACTAGGCTGAACCAAGGACCTGAAAAGTTGGAAACTGGACTCAGTATTAAAAAAAAAAAAAAGGAAGTGAAATATATGCTAAGTAGCATTTTTGTCCATTAAGGAAAGAAAAATGTTCTGCGGGAGTCTCAGTTGTTTTATTGTGACAATTTCCAGATCTGTTTTTCCTGAGACTCCAATTATACTCCTAAGAGTATCAGGAGGGATGGAAAACTAAGCAATGACTATTGAAGCCTTAAATCAAATTTACAAAGTTCACTATTTCACTGAGCTGCAGGTGTCTTCTAACTTCTCTCTAGGAATTTGATGACTGCTCTTGGCAAGCACAGAAATGTGTTCAGTCTTCAAATTTAATTAAAAGTAAAGCTTAGAGACTTTCTCTTGTAAGGATATACAATCTAAGTCATTTTACTAAAGATGACACCCTGTTTTCGACGTTGTTACAAGGATGTCTTGGGACTTAACTCGTTGCACTTTTTTCAGTGGCTCTTATCTATTATCAGAGTTTTTGTTCCCATACTTCTTTTAAGTTTGATCTTAAGGGTATTACAGAGGTAAAGGTTTCTTTAAATCTTGAGTAAAACAGTCTTCACTTGTGAAACCTGCTGTGACTGGTCCATTGAGGAGGCTTGTGTGGTCTTTTCCCAGGGACATTGCTGAGACATCTCTACTTAATCACCCCTTGCTGGTCCATATTTGACAAACCAATATATGGCAAAGGACTTTTTTTTTTTTAGATTTCTTGTAGTACTTTTTAGGGAATGCAAGGATTATTACATTTTTTTTAATGTAATAAAAATGAGCTACTGAAAAAGGACAGCTACTGTCCTCATTTCTTCAAAGTTCAGTTCACCTTATAGAATAACGTCAGGTATTTAGGAGCTCTTTGATATTTTCTAACTGCTGAGGAAATGCTTACTATAAAATAGTGTGGAGAATTTTTCATGCCAAAGAAATAACTGGCCAGCAAAATGTCCTTCCTTATTTTTTCTATCATTTTTGGTTTGCCCTATTTCTATAATATGTTATACTCATAATGTTAAGCTTATCTTTTCCTCCCTTTATTTAAAAAAACAACATTAGATTTGCTGTTTCAGGACAAGACCTTTTCTATGGCTGATAGATACCTGTTTATCTCAAATATGTGAACATTTTACTTCTTTCTTGATAAGGTAAACTTGATAGAATGAAGTTTCTTGTTGTATAATGTTGGTAATTTGCTTTTTTAACTTAGCTGATGAGAAAAAGAACTGTATTTTATTTTAAATTAAATTTGTAAATGAGATATTTCCTAGATCTTTTAATGAACAAAATAGCTTGCTTACTATTTGGTCAAGTCACATGAAAGTGACTCTTCCTGAATATAATCAATGTCTTGATTTTGTTTTACTCTAAAGACAAGGACTGAATATCAGTAAGGTGTTTTCTTTCTGACTCCTTCACTGTTCTCTAATGTGCATTTGTATTACTTTAGAAGACATGGGGCATATCTTTATGCTGGTGTATAAATTAGTATAAGAAATTGAAAGTAGGTTTGTAACCAAGGCAATTCTTTGTTATAAGAAACACTCTATTAAAAAGTTAATTTGATTTTACCATCTATGAACATTATAATTAGATTTTTTTCCTGTGAAATTTTAATTTGAATTACCTTATATACATATCCTTATGTTGGATCATTTACCTAAGCATTCTGATTTTTACCAGAACACTATTTGGGAGAGGGTGGATCAAATGAGACAATTTATGTGAAAGTGGATTGTCAATAGAATGAATGTATAAATGTAATTTGTTGGTATTTTTAACCATGGTTTAGAAAAACACATTTGGCAAGGGTTTGATGAAATGTTTCTGACCATAATGTGCCATCACCACTAATGACGTAATTGCTCATACACTAGACACAGTCCTGAAGAAAAACTGGTCCTCTAAGGGTCATGAGATTCATCATTAATTATTTAAAGCTCCCATTGGTTTTGCTTTGAATACAAACATATTCCAGTTACATATTTCTTCTATTGATGCCCTTTGCATCAAAATCGTATGAAAAACATTGCTTACTGTCAGTAGATCGGCTTTCCATCTTATTTTAGCTTCACCAGTCTTTCTGCATCTAGAAGACCAATACTTCTGAGAGGATACTGGTCTCCTGTATAGAGTCTTATATTGAGATAGAGAGAGAGAGAGAGAGAGAGAGAGAGAGAGAGAGAGTGTATGAATGTGTGTAAATGCTGGTGCTGGTTTATCAAAACCAATCTGCATTTTATGTATGAGGAACCCATCCCTGCATCTGTTCTTACAGAAGTTCTTTTATTTTATTGGTAGTTTCTTTTCATATGGGCTAACTTGTTTTTCAACTTCATTTTCATTTTTTTTCAAAGATGCTCATTAGAGCTGGTTTCAGTATTTCTTCTCTGGATTAAAATGCTAACACCTCTCCTTCTCCCTCTCATTCACTCACTCTCTCTCGAAAGAGTGTGAACTGATGAGTTACTGTGGTGCCAGATGAACAGCTGGTCATGTGGGCAGGAAAATTCCTTTTTTTGTGAGAAACTATTTTGAGTCTGGAAGATTTTTTTTAACAGTTTATTTAGTTTTCCCTTATCCTCTCCCAAGTTTAAAATAATATCTCATGTCTCCCTCTCCCTCACTGTATCTCTCTCTCATACACAAACTCTTGCCTTTATGAGTCAAAAATCTAGCTTGTGCTGTGTAATGCAATGTTAATTTTAGTATGGATGCAAAGACAAAAGTTTATAGCCCATGTAGCAAAAGCGGATCCTTCTTGCAGTGTCCAATAACGGTGGCCCATAGGAGGTAATTTGTTAGTTATTGTATGACAGTGAGATGATCTGATGATCTGATTCTGCTTTCCATTAATTTTTCTACCTGTGTCTGGTTGAGTCTGAGCCCCCTTTCTGATTTGCATGAAGAATTTGAGGCCTAGAAAACAAATCTTTTTCTAAGGAATCTCTTGGATATAAATCCAGTGATATTGATCATTATTTAACACAGCATCCTTAGAATTATGTTAGTGTATGGAAAAGCCATGTTGTGCATAATTTCCTGTCCTTAAAAGGAGGTTATGACCCCTCTGGGCAAAGGAACAACACACAAGAATAGTTTGACAAGATAGAATTAATAAATTTTTCACCTATGTGTAAAAATATGTGGTGGGTTGGATTATGCACCCTAGAAAAACATGTTCTTAATCTTATTAACCCACTCCTGTGGGTATGAACCTATTTTTAAAAAAGGCAATTTGAAGATGTTATTTTACTTAGGGTGTGGCCAACTGAAATGGGACAGGTCTTACTCCAGACTTCAGAAGAAATTCAGTAATAATGAGAGAAATCCAGGTCGAGGAGCAGAAGCTAGAAGTCAGCAGAATCTGAAAGAGAGAGAAGATGCCTGCCATGTACTTTGCCATGTTATGATAAAGCCAAAGACCAAGGATCACTGGCAGCCAGCCCCAGAATGCTACAGTCTTCTGGAAGAAAGCATCATTTTCCTGACACCTCAATTTTGGACTTCTCCTAGCCTCTAAACCCCAATTCTCCTACTCATCCCTATCCTCTCTGTCTCAGCTGATACCTTCTTGGACAGGGCAGTAGGATAGCCAAGAAGTTAAGAGCCGGGGCTCATATTCTAGGCTGTGTTCAAGTCCTTGCTCTACAAGTTGCTCTGTGATCCTGGGTAAGTAATTTGACTTCTCTTTGCCTATATTTCTTTATTGGTAAAATGTGGTTAATAATGGCACCTACCAAATAGTGAAGTTGTGAGGAGTAAATGACTTAATATTGGTATAAGAATTTATAATAGCTCCTAGCACATAGTAGGGATTATAAATGTTGTTTATTATTGCCTCGTTTATCCCTGATAACCTTAAGGGTGTTAGATCTCTTTTCTCTCTCTTTCCAATTCTCCATACCTGTGATTTTTGTTAACAATTCTATCTGCTCTTCTTGCATTTCTTTCATTCTCAGAAATAGTCCATTAAATATCCCTCTTCCTGTGTCTTTATGCCTCTGTCCTAGTTCCATGTTCATCTCTCTCTTTCTCCCACATCTTTAATCTCTTCTTTGATGCTAAATTGATACCCCGAGTCTATAAACGTATTAAAATTACTCCAATTCTAAAAACAACAGAAACATCATCATGATCATCATCATCAGAAATGACAAAAGGAAAGTAAACTCAGGAATTTTCCTCTGCTCTCATATACTTCAAGCCCTTTCTTTCATCTTTCTCTTTTCTCTCATAGAGGTTTTTGGAAAGATTGGTCTCCCTCCTTTAGGCCTGATTTCTGGCTCTAGTTGAAATTTTACTGATACTAAACAAATACCTTGAAATCTAACTGTTTGTCATGTTCAAAGATTTGCTTTCTGTCACAGTGTACTCTGAGCATCTTATGAATTTCACACTGTTAACCAAATCCAACTATCAGGGCATAAATTCTCATCTCTACCATCCCACTGTCACTTGGTTGTACTCCATGCTCTTGACTCCTTCCCATTCTCCTTTCCTAGGTTTTTATCCCATTTCCTAAATATATCCTCTTCCCCAGGTCCCATTATGTACCCTGTTCCTTGCTCTCCATATATTCCCTGGTTAATTTAATATATTCCCATGACGTCATTTGCCATTTATTGGATGTGCCAGTGACTCACAAATCTCTATTTCTAGCCCCAAATCTCTCCTTAGCTTTCTTACCTCCTTCCAACTAACTCTTCGATGTGAATACCCATAGGCACATCAAATTCAGTGCATCTAAAATTAATCTCATTACATTTCTAATTGACACATTGTTCCTATATTTCTATCTCAGTGGATACCCTCACCATCAACCTAAAAAGCCAGACTAGAAACCAGTTGGTCTCCTTATACTCAGCATGTAAGTCCCTATTGATATCACTACACTTAAAACGATCTCTCATCTCTCTCTTGTCTTAACCCACACTGCATCAGTTTAGTCCCTCACTTCCCTTTACTTCAGCTATTATAAGAATCTTTTTATGGCTTTCACTCCCCAATGTCAACTGCATTCCAATCTGTTGTATTCACCATTGCTAGTTATCTTCTAGAGCATTGTTTTGCTTCAATTTATTATGAGTTTATTATTAACCATTGCTTGCAGTTTATAATCTAACTCTTGTGATGAGCAGTATTCTCTACCACACAGTCCCTACCTTTTTTTTTCCGCCTTGGCTCTTGTCAGACCCCTCCATGAACAAGTGACACATCTGTTCCCCACATGATGCTCTTGTCTTTAGTGCCTCATTCTTTGCCTGTGCTATGCTGTCCTTACTATCTGGAATGCACCTTTTTCCATCCCCTAGGAAAATTGTATTTATCTTTCAAGGCCCAGCCCAATTGCTTTCTTTTTGGTGAATCCTTTCGTCAATCTTCAAGACATTCATTTACAACGCCCCCTTGTTTTTATTTTATAGATGGTAATTATCACTTTGGCCTGGAACCATTTAAATTCCAGAGGACTCTGTGTTATTTTCATTGCATTCCTGCATTCCAGGACATTGCCTGGAATGTAATAGGTGCTTATCAAATGTTCAAATGAATTTTAGAATTAAATATTTAAAAAAGATTGAGGTGATAGCTTGCTCAGTGTAGCTCAGAGGGAAGATAAGACAAGTGATGGATAAAGAATGGTATCAAAGTGTCTTAGTTTGCCAGGGTGTGTAACAAAGTACCACAAACTGGTTGGCTTAAACAACAGGAATTTGTTATTTCACAGTTTTGGAAGCTAAAAGTAAAAAACAAAAACTCAAGGCATCAGCATGCTAGTGTTCTGCTGGTGGCTTGCTGTCCATCCATAACTCAGTGCCTGCCTCAGTCACATGGCCCCTAGTCCTTTTATGTCTCCTACTGTGTCCAGATTTCCTGTTTATACAGACTCTAGTCATCATGCCCACCCTGATTCAGTTCAGCCTCATCATAACTAATAAAATCTTCAAAGATCCTATGTACAAATGAGTTCACATCCACAGGCCTTGGGGTTAGAACTTGTTTACATCTTCATTGGGGGCATGACTGAATCCATATAACACAGAGGAAGAAAGGAAATAGTGAGTAAGCCAAATAATGGAAAACTGAATAAAGAATGAAGAAAGGAAGCATGAATAAATAATAAAGAAAGGAAGCATGAAGAGGTAGATCCTTGGATAAAGGAGAGCTTTGGGAAAATAGCCCTGCAGAAGGAAGAGGATGTCATCGAAACTCTGCCCACCAGAACACCCAAGGAAGGACAGGGGTGGATGGCAACAGAAGGAAAAGGGCGACCGTGTGAGAGAGAAAACCTGGAGCAGCAGAAGTTACAGAGAGCATCAGCAGAAGGAATGAAGAGGAGACATTTCCTTGCAGCTGCTTTGTACTTTTCTGCAAAGTAATGATGCTATAAAGCCATATGCAACCTAATGTCTCTCAGAAATGTGTGTTCAAAGAGCTCTTCGTCTAAGGTGCCTTTTCTGTAGCCCAATTTTAGCTGTTTGGAAAACAGCTTTGACTTACAGCCAATCTCTTATGCAAAAACTTCCCAGTCCTCTGTTATCCTCCATGGTTTACTTGCAGAAAATAAAAGAAATAGTCAACAACAACCAAAGCGATCGTCCAGAGAGTTATCAACCATTATTCCTGACTCTGAAGTTCTCTAGAGAATGTAAACCCAGGAGGGTCATGAGAACCACCCTGCTCAGTGTTTGTAAAGAGTGAGTGGGTATTACCGCCTTGCTGCAGAGGATGCACCACTACTGCTTATGGGGATGGGTTATCTCATGTGTAGGTCAGGATTGGAAACAACCTTAAATTTTCATTAAATAAACTGAATGGATCCATACGCATATGCTATTGGAGCGTGAAGAATGGAAACATCCTACGTTTTGCTTTCTTCTTAGAAACACCGAGATGCCCCTTAGAGAGGTTCACAAATAGAGGTTGCAACAGTGGGGGCCAAGTCCATGGGTAGATCTGAAAACGGCACTGGGGCCGCGGGTCTGCTTTGTATCTCTTCCGTTGCAAGGTCCTCTGAAATGGGTTATGCTAAGGGGTGTGGAGTCTTTCTTTATGGAGTAATGAAATTGTTCTAAAAATTTTGAGATGATGAATGTACAACATTGTGATTATACTAAAAGCCATTGATTATACACTTTGGATAAATAGCCAGAAACAGGAGCTATGTACAGTGGAGGAAGCATAGAGCGATTGAGAGGTGAGGAATTTTCTTGTTTGTTTGTCTGTTTTTTGTTTATTATTTTTATTGAAATAATGAAAATGCTCTAATAATGATTGAAGTGATGAGCACACAACTATGTGATTATGCCAAATATCATTGATTGTATACTTTATTAATATATATCAATAAAATTGATTTGTTTTAAGAAATTGTATTATAATCATGAGCAAAACAAATATATACAGAAATAGTGATATTTAGTCTGCTGCTGAATGTTATATTAACATTGAACAAAAAAATAAATATGCTTATAGATATTTTTAGGAATAAGTAATGCATAATACTAAACTTAATTTTATTATAGATTACCAAAAGATTATCTGTGACCTATTTATTTTATAGTACTTAGTATTATTTTATCTCTAATGAGGCTGTTTTGAACACCATTGCTGGATAGAATTATATATTTGAACTGAATGCCCTTCTTCAGCTTTTTAAAATTAAAATGAGGAATAGATTAATTGTCAAAAAATAGTGGAAGTGGAGACTGCATGTGGATTTATAGGATATAGAAAGTAAATCAAGAAAATCTGAGAATTTTAAAGTGGGATATTTCAAACAAAATATCTTAAAAATGTATTTAAAGCAGTGAATTTTCCTGATACTAAAGGAAACTTTGCTTTGCCATTTTTACTTTGGTTTGTTGAAAATGCATTTTCTGTAAAAAAGCATAGAACCAGACTGACCAGATTGTGAAGAGATACTGAATGAATACTGTGTTAGTCTGCCAAAGGGGTGCTAATGTGAAATACCAAAAATGGGTTGGTCTTTACAAAAGGTATTTATTTGGGGTAGAAGTCCACAGATACCAGGCCATAAAGCGTTATGTTTCTTCTTTCATCACAGCCCATTGCCACGTGTTAGAGCAAGACAGCTGCCGGCTTTTGCCAGGGTTCAGGTTTCTGGGGTTCCTCTCTTCCTGGGGCTGCGTTTCTCTCCGGGCTTAGCTCCTGTTTCTCCACAAGGTCAGCTGTAGATGACCAGGTGAACAGCTTGCTTCTCTTCTCCTGGGGCCTTCTTTCCAACATCAAAACTGCTTCTCAAAAGACTGCTTCTTCTGTCCTTTGCCTTGTCTTTTATATTCGA